>JAPYZK010006007.1:0-13417 GCA_030522785.1 Platygaster equestris
AAAAAAAGCGATTTCCATCATATTCCAACAATGACGCGATCGAAAATTTCGCAAAGGGTCATCGGCCCCTTTATTTCACCCACGACGAATGCCGCGAGTCCGACAATGATTTTCGAAACGGCCGTTGCGAATTTCTCCTCGGCAAATGGAACGGGGCCCGAATTGATTTCACCGGCTACATTGTATGCCCCACTTGCGGGGGCCCCGAATATACGCGACTTCCGCGATGACGATCGCAATAATAAATACGCGCCCTGGGATGCAAGCGCGGTAAGTGCTTTTAATTGATGCTCGACATAACGAGCATTAATGCGAAATTTCGTACGGGCCGGTGCTCCTTAATATGTCGGTGTCCCAAGGGGGCGAAACAACAACCGCGGGCGGCGTTCCTCAAAAGAGAGCGCCTCCTGCCCACGTCGTTTAGATAAGGCCCACGATGGTCGATATGCATAATACGTCGTCCCATATTGGGACAAGTCGGCACGAGATCGCCTCCGGGAGGGGGCGGAAAAAAGGGCACCGACAGAGACGCTTTTTCGGCTGTCAGTAATTCAGCAGCCCGGTTATCTCGGGCGCTTCTTCTTCCGCCGCCCCGAACTGCCCACGTCAGGTCGGTCAACCTGCTATCGCGCGACTCGGTCCACGTGTCCGAAGGGCTACCGTACGGTTCGAGAATTTCGAGTGCGGTGGCGAATCTAGGGTGATCAGGCGTAGAGTTTTAATGGGGCATCCCTTACAGAAATTTACCTCGACTTGAGGGATAACACTCAAGTTGTTTGTAAGTTGGACCTTATCAAAATATTATGAAATACTTCTAAGACCCTTATAAGACACTCATCAGAATAATATAGGAATCTTAGGAGACACTTATGAGAATTTTATACCAATTTTGTAAGTTGTTTATAAGTTCGTCCTTACTAGAATTTTATGACATTCGTAAGAATCTTATAAAACATTTGTAAGAATTGTATAAGTTACTTATAAGTTCGACCTCGTCGAAATTCTTTAAGGTACTCGTAAGAATCTTGTGAGAAACTTATGAGAATGTTATAGGAATCTGATGAGACACTTGTAAGAATCTATAAGTTGCTTATAGGTTGGAACTTATCAAAATCTTATGAAATACACGTAATAGCCTTATGAGACACTCATAAGAATAATATAGGAAACTTAAAAGATACTTATGAAAATTGTATAAGAATTTTTTAAGTTGTTCTTAAGTTCGACCTTATCAAAATTCTTGAAGGTACTCGTAAGAATCTTATGAGACATTCATAAGAATATTATAGGAATCTAATAAGACACTTATAAGAATCTATAAGTTGCTTATAGGTTGGACCTTATAAAAATCTTATAAGATACTCGTAAGAACTTTATAAGACACTTATAAGAATAATATAGAAATCTTAGGAGATACTTATGACAATTTTATAAAAATTTTGTAAGTTATTTATAAGTTCGACCTTATCAAAATTTTACAGGACACTCATAAGAATCTCATAAAACACTTGTAATAATTGTATAAGTTACTTATAAGTTTGATCTTATCAGAATTCTTTAAGGTACTCGTAAGAATCTTATGAGACACTTATAAGAATCTTATAAATTGCTTGTAGGTTGGACCTCATCAAAATCTAATAAGATACCCGTAAGAGCCTCATAAGACACTCATCAAAATAATATAGGTATCTTAGGAAATACTTATAAAAATTCTATACGAATTTTGTAAGTTGTTCATAAATTCGACCTAATCAAAATCTTATAAGACACTCGTAAGAATCTTATAAAACACATGAAAGAATTGTATAAGTTACTTATAAGTTCGACCTCGTTAAAATTCTTCAAGGTACTCGTAAGAATCTTATGGGACACTTATAAGTATCTTATAAGTTGCTTACAGGTTGGACCTTATCAAAATCTTATAAGATACTCGTAAGACCCTTATAAGATACTTATCACAATAATACATAAATCACAGGAGATACTTATAAGATACTCATATATTTTATAAGAATTTCATAATCTATTCATACGTTCGACCTTATCAAAATCTTATAAGACACTCGTAAGAATCTTATAAGATGCTCATATTCCTTAAGTTAAGGTTAACCCTGTAAGTTGAGTGGCCGAAATCGTCGGAATAACCCTCACATTGAGAGAAATTTCTGCAGAAATACTACATCATTCCTGGAATCAATCACTATGTGTCAAAACTCGCACTTTTTATCACACTTGGCGAAGTCATTTATCCGGTTAATTGATTCCTAACTGCAGGTAATCCATTCAAATTCACTGCAAGGGTTCGTTTGAAAACGCGGGGCAACTTGTTTCCCGCTCATCGAGACGAAATGGCGATCTGTAAAACCGGACGTTTAACTGCCGCATTTGATGTATCGATACCGGAATAGTAATTGACAACCGGTCAGATTATATGAAGTATGAATCATGCGCGAGTCGCGTGGGTTTGTAGTCGCTTCTCCCGTGCGTACACATACACGTCGCGAGATCTTTGGTGGTCGACAAGTTTGAGCATGCCAACTGATGTAATTATAGATTGTGTCCCTGCACGACCTCTGTTATGGGCCTTATCGAATCCGCGCGGGGAATCATCTGCGATCGTAATTATTGCACAGACCTATCGAGTATCTTCGCGAAAAAGCCATTTCTGTGAATCAAAACAGTTTTGGTTGCTCTGGAAATCGTTACACGGAGATAAGTTGTATGGATGTGGTATCTATATTTGTTTCAGTAGCTGCTCTCGATCTTGATGAGACGAATGGATTTTTTTCGAGTGTCGAGTTTTAGTTTTGTCACGTCAAAAATAAGAACAATTGTGTTTTGATAATTGCGTCATCGTATTTTTGATAATCATTTTACATGGATTTTCGTAAATAGATAGATTTTGGTCGTAATACTCTATAGTCACCAGGGTTCACTCTAGATCCACAAAAATTCACGTAAAAATATTCTAGATCCATGCAAAAATACTTTTCATTTACCTAGTTCCATTAAGATTCACTCAAAATTACTCTAGATCCAATAAGATCTACTCAAAAATACTCTAAATCCCTTCAGATCCACTGTAGATTACCGAGATCCACTCAAAAATACACTTAATCACAGCGATCTACTCTAAATCCACCAAAATCCACTAAAAGCTACTCTAGATCCATTAAGATCAACTCGAAAATACTTTTAATCCACTAGATCCGCAAAAATCCACTCCAAATTACTCTAGATTCACTTAGATCAACTCTAAAATACTTTATATCCATGTAGATCCACTCTAGATCCACCAAGATTCACTAAAAGCTACTCTAGATTCACTAGGATCAATTAGAAAATACTTTAAATTCACCTAGATCCACTTTAGGTCCACCGAGATCCACTTGAAATTACTCTAGATCCAGTAATATCCACTCAAAAATACCCTAGATCCCTCTAGAACTGACTAGAACCACTCTAGATCAACTAAGATCCACTCTAGATTCACCAAGATTCACTTGAAAATACTCTATAGTCTCTACCAAGATCAACTCAAAAATACTCTATATCCACCAAAATCCACTAAAAACTACTCTAGATCCACTAAGATCAACTCGAAAATACTTTCGATCCACCTAGATCCACTCGATATCACTCTAGATCTACAAAGATTAACTCTAAAATACTTCAGAACCATCTAAATCCACTCTAAATCCACCAATATCCACTAAACACTACTCTATATCCGCTAACATAAACTCGAAAATACTTTAAATTCACCTAGATCCACTCTAGATCCACTAAGATCTACTCAAAAATACTTCAGATCCATCTAAATCCACTCTAGATCCACTTAAAACTACTCCAGATCCACTAACATTAACTCGAAAATACTTTAAATTCACCTAGATCCACTCTAGATCCACTAAGATCCACTCAAAAATACTCTAGATCCATCCAGATCCACTCTAAATACACCAAAATCCACTTGAATCTACTCTAGATCCACTAAAATCCACTTGAAAATAATCTATATCCACCGAAATCCACTCTAGATCCACCCTAGATCTACCAGGATTCACTTGAAAATACTCTAGGTCCACCAAGATCAACTCGAAAATACTTAAGATCTACCTGAATCCACTCTACACTCAGAAAAATCGTGTCAGTCAGTACAACTTCATTTTTTCAGTTAGAAAACGATAAAAGTTGAAGCAACAGAAATTTTCATTGGTTCCAACTGAAAAATTCCGTTGACAACACGTTGCCTTTGAAAAATTCTATCAGTCTAGCTAAAAATCTGAGTTGGAACCGGCCCAACTGAAAAACTCAGTTGAGAGGGTGTTATGACTGAAAACTTTCAGTTATGTTGACTGGAACTGACACTTGTTCTAATCGAAATTTATTATAGAGGCAATAAATAAAATAGTTATTCATCGGCTCCAATTTTTTCATTCAGTAGGAGCAATTGAAATATCCGTCAGCCGGACTGAAAATTTCAATCATAACCAATCCAACTGAAAATTCAGTTGGACGTAACGAAATTGACAAACATTTCTCTCAATGTAGAACCTCTGATCGCACTTAAAAATACTCTAGACCGACTTAAAACTAATAAATGGTTTTTAATGAATAGCATTATAACGAATTGATGAGATTCCTTTGGACGTGCTGTCCATTAATCTGTGGACATCACAGTAAAGATAATCATCATCATCTTAAATTAATTTTCTAGAAACCTAATCTACCTTGATGAACTCGAATTTCCCAACCGCAAATGAGTTTTCAACCTCCACAAAAAAATAAAGAAAATAGGCGCGAGGTTCGCTAGTCGGTAGGACAGCAACCTGAGCGGGTCCAGGGTGGTCCCCGAGCTCGGCGTTGATTAAGTGCGACGCGACAGGCTGCCATACCCGGTTTCACTTCTCGGTTCCATTCGATCGGAGAACAAAATATAATTAACGTCGCCGATCGCGGCATGCGGGCCGTTCCGGTTCTGGAACTTCGGGGGTTCCAAAATATCATCCTCGCGTATCCCGGTAGCTGGGACGTCGTCTCGTCGCTCGTAATGAGAGAGGTTTGGCATTACAGTTTCGATAGCGACGCATGTCAAACGGGGACCGATACGCATCGGGCGTCGTTTTTAATTTCGAAGAAACCCAAATCCGATTTCTCGCCCCGAGTGACTGACTTACCAAGATCGAGAAGTGCACGGTTCTGGATGGATATCCTCTCTCAGATCGAATTGGTCTAATTTGGAATATTTATTGGCAGTTTTGGGCTGGTTTATTTAGCGAAAATGCAGGAGCTTTGAAATAGAAGAAAATTCGTAATTCAGACAGTGAAAAAGCTTATTTTTTCGAATGATGAAAATCTGCTGATTAATATGTCGTTATTCTACTAGGGTTTAGCGAAATGAGAAATTTTGAATTTTGGTTTCATCGATTAATTTTATTGATTTCATTCAGTACGAGAATGGAGAAATTTTTGAATTAATATCTCAAAAAATGTGTATTTTTGGAATGTTCGGAGTTGTAGATATTTTTGGAGTTGAAAAATTGTGAAGCTTTCGAGTCTAGAAGTCTGAAAGTATGAGAATTTTGGATTTTGAAGTTTTGAGAATGTTCGAGTTTTATGATGAACTGCAGATTTTGAAAAAATCGAATTTACAATTTTTTGGTGTGTAAAATTTGATAGTTTGTTGTCATTAGTGTTTAAATTTCTTTATTTGAGTATTTGAATTAATGGCTTCCAAATTTGCAATGTATTAACTTACTGATTTTTCAGTTCTTGTTTATTGGAATCATATTTGAAAAAATGAATTCAAGAAATTAAACATTCGAATTTTATAATTTGTATAATTCAGAATCTACGAAATTCCATGTTTTTGGTTTTAGACTTTTGATTTCTGAAATGTTAAGATCCGGGAGAATTTGAGTAATTTAAATTGCAAAAATTCAGAAAATACAGGCCTTGAAATAATAACTTGCTAAGAAAGAGAATGTAAATTTCGCTAAATTTGTACTTCGAATTTTTGAATTGACATAATTTAAAATCTTGACAAATCTAATATTTTATGTTGAAAATTCAAGTTACGAATATTTCAAGATTGAACATATTAACAATTTGCGAAATTTTCGTAATTTTTTTAAAGTTTTGAAAATTTGAAAAATATAAGAAATCGAAATTTCTGTCGTAATTTTAGTATTCAAATTCCCAAAAATTCTATTTTTAAATATCAAAATGTCCAAATCCAAAAATTTTCAGATCAAACAAACTCAAAATTCAAAATTTATAATTTGTAATTCGAGAGTTTAACATCTTAAAATTTCCATTTCTTAATGTAAAAGATTCTTTTCCGTATTTTCCAAGATGAAACAAATTCAACATCCGGAAACTTTCGAATACATCAGAAAAAAAACAATTAAATCCAAAAAATTCATTATTGAAGATCACCGCCACTTTAAGTATGCAAAATCCACAAAATTCCATTCATTATCAAAATACA
The DNA here is from genome assembly GCA_030522785.1 of Platygaster equestris. NCBI lineage: Eukaryota > Metazoa > Arthropoda > Insecta > Hymenoptera > Platygastridae > Platygaster > Platygaster equestris. The sequence continues at coordinate 6,494 of JAPYZK010006007.1, forward strand.
CCGCTGTTTTTTTCAAAAATTCAAATCGTCTAGTTTCAGGGGAGGCTTCCGCCCTCATAGCCCCCCCCCCCCGGATCCACCACTAATTTCAATATTCAAATTTTCACATCTATACATATGATATCATCAGTCTAGAATTTACACGTTCAACCCACTAATGTCTCAAAGTCACCCAGCACCCCATCATTCACTCCACCTTGGTCCAAAAACTATAAACCCCATAAGTATACATCGAAAAGTAAAATTTTTCAGGCCAATCTTGTACGTATCCTGACAAAGTGGGCACCGCTTTTTAGCAACAGCCCCAAGTACCCGAAAGACTTTACAGTCGACATTGAAAACTGCTCGATCCCGAGAGAGCCAGCGATAGGGAACAAGAGTGTTAGGGCCATAATCGTCGATCAAGCCCCGACCCTGTACACGGCGCACCACGATCGAGCTACCTCACCTACCTACCTACCAACCTACTTATCTCCCCGCGCGTACATATTTATTCAGGCACCGAGTCCTTACGCTTCGATAACCATAACTCTCCTTCCAGTTTCTTCGGCCAATAATTAGGCGAGCCGGCGCTTATCTTAAGTATCTCTCTCGCAGATAAACGCGCGTTTGATGTTACCCTTAATGGACTTGGAAACACAAGGCATTATCATTTAATTAGCTAAGCGTGCGACGTCTTATCGAACGTCCCGAGACCTTGAAACGCAACATCTCGCGCTTATTTCACCTCGTTCGTACGCTTTTTCACCACGAATCTTTATTAATTGCGCTATCTGCGAATTGCAATGTGACGATGGAATGAAATTTGTTTTGAGAAACATCTTCATTAAGAGGCACTTTATATCGCTGGAGGATCTGGGATATTTATTGGTGTACTTGGAGGAATTCGGAATGGGGTTTATTTTATTGGAAAAGGTTTGGGAATGTTGGTTCCTCCTTCTCGGGGTTGAAATTTGAAATTCGATGTGGAAATATTGTCAAAAATAGAAGTTAGAATATGGAATTTTTGTTATTTTGACTTATAATTTGAAAAATTCGAGATTATAGACACTGAAAGTTTTAAATTTCAGGTAATAGGAAAAGTCTTCCCAGTATTATTTCGATATGAATGAATTTTATGGATTGAAGTCAAAAATTTAAGATTTGGAAAATTTATATTCAGAACTTCGAAATTTTGAAAATTACTTAAATATTACACGAACTGCAAAGAATTTCGAAGTCAATTTTACAGACCTGGTGGCGTCGGAAAAACCGTAAAAAACTGATGATTGGTTTTTTAAGGTTTTTCATTGTTATTTTGGAAAACCGATCTGAATGTCGAAAAATCGAGAAAAAAATAAGGATGGGGAAATTTGAATCTGCCAGAAGTGTCAAAATATTCGCAACGATAATTTTTTGAAACTTTGAAAATTTTTGAATTCTCTAAATTTTTGAACTTTGCCGGAATGTTTATAATTTATGGGTTTTCACAATTTTTCGATTTTTCTCAGTTTATAACAATTTTCGAATTTTTCGGAATCAACGAATTTTTCGACATTCCATTATTTTTCATACATCCAACAAGTCTTACAAATATTCGAAATTTAACAACATTTTTCAAATTTTCACAATTTTTAATACTTTCGGAATCGTTAAAATGTTGAAATCATCAAAAAATTCTGAAATGTTTCCAATTTTCCGTAACTTTTGAAATTCTTAAAATTTTTTTAATAATTCAAATAATTCGAAACTTCCAAAATTTTTTATACTTTTCAATTTTTTTCTATCCTTTGTTTATTCCAAGTTTTTTTTTTCAAAATTTTAATGTACTTTGATCTTCCTTTCTTCTAATTAATCTTCAATAATTTTCAGAATTCCTCAACTTTTTGAAAATAAAAAATTTTTAACATTATAAACAATTTTCAGTAATTCTCATAATTTCGAAAATCGGAAATCTTTCAGAATTTAAAGAATTTTAAAATTTTTACGATTCCAAAGTATGAAAAATTGTAAACATTTCAAAAACCTTGATGACTTTCAAAAATTTCAAAGAACTTCTTGAAAGTATGGAAAATTTTGGAATGTCGAAAAATTCCACAATTTCACAAAATCCGAAAGTTTTAAAGAATCCAGAAATATTGAAAAACTCGGAAATTATGAACATTTCGAAAAAGTTCACAAATTTTGAGAACTCCAAAAATTTCGCGAACTTGCGACAATTCGGAGATTATTTATTTAGATTTCTGCTTTCCCTAGTTAGTTTCTTTGAGCTCAATAATATCGGGTTAAAGCCCAGAAGCCACAACTGAAAACAAATACCCAAAAAACAACAAAAACCATAATTCCTGAAAACTCACGAAACGAATCTCCCACTGCCATAAAAATCACCGACCATAAAATCCATCATTCCCAGATTTCTCGACGTTTATCGACTTACATCACTGGGAACACATCGCCATTACACAGTTACTTTAAATTCATCCGAATTACCATACCCGCGAAACACTTGGCGAAACGTCGCTTAAAATTTAACACGGTGCATCACCATTTAAGATCCACGACTCTTCGCAGGTGTGTCCTTCGCTTCTTAAGCTTTTCGGCCGAGAACGTGCACGCCACTTTCTTCGGCTGTTTATGGAAACGCGAGAACTGTGCGAATTGCTTTCGTGCGCTCGCGAATCCCAGAGAAAGAAGGAATATTATATTATTCTGCAGCACCTGCGTGGTTCTTATGCATCGTTTTGAATACTAGATATGATCGCGTACATTTGCAGAACCTGACACTGCATCCACGTGAACACGGAAGGGTTCTATCGTTAAATGTTACGGAACGTAAAATATAGGTTGAGCAACGAGAGTGTTATTCGGATGAGAATGAAAGTTCGGAAATTCGAAACAGTGTAGGATCCGGGGGGGGGGGGGGGGCTATGGGGGCGGAAGCCTTCCCTGAAACTAGACAATCTGGATTTTTGAAAAAATCAGCGATGTATTTTGATGATAAATGGAATTTTTTGGATTTTGAATTCTTAAAGTTGGCGATCTTCAAAAATGCATTTTTTGGTTTTAGTTGTTTTTTTTCTAATGTATTCGAAAGTTTCCGAATGTTGAATTTGTTTAATCTTGGAAACTTCGGAAATGAATCTTTGACATTAATAAATGGAAGTTTTAGGATGTTGAATTCTCGAATTACAAATTATAAATTTTGAATTTTGAGTTTGTTTAATCTGACAATCTTTGAATTTGCAGATTTTGATATTCAATAATATAATTTTTGGGAATTTTAATACTGAAATTATGATATAAATTTTGATTTCTTATATTTTTCAAATTTTCGAGTCTTCAAAAAAGTTACGGAAATTTTTTAAAATTTTAATATGTTCAATCTTGAAATATTCGTAATTTGAATTCTTAACATAAAATGTTAGTTTTGTCTAAATTCTAAATTATGTCAACTCAAAAATTTTTTAAATTGTTAATATTTTCAATCTTGAAATTTTCGTTACTTGAATTCTTAACATAAAATATTCGATTTGTCGAGATTCTAAATTATGTAAACTGAAAAATTCGAAGTCCCCATTCAGCGAAATTTCTCTTTCTTAGCAAGTTATTTCGAGGCTTGTATTTTCTGAATTTTTGCAATTGGAATCACTCAACTCCTCCTGGATCTTAACATTTCAGAAATAAAAGGTCTCAAACCAAAAACCATGGAATTTCGTAGATTCTGAATTATATGAATTCTAAAATTCGAATGTGCAATTTCGTAAACTTCTTTCAAATATGATTTCAGAAAACAAGAACTGAAAAATCAGTAAGTTGATACATTGCAAAATTAGAAACCATTAATTCAAATACTCAAATAAAGAAATATGAACATAAATGACAACAAACTACTAAATTTTACACATCAAAAAATGGTAAATTCTATTCTTCTAATGTTTACAGTTCATTACAAAATTCAAACATTCTCAAAACTTCAAAATCCAAAATTCTTCTCATATTTCCAGACTTCTAGACTTCGAAACTTCAAATTTTTCAAACATCAAAAATATCTATAACTTCTAAAATTCCAAAAATACACGTTTTTGACATTTTAATCCAAAAATATTTCCATCGTTATATTAAATCGAATTTCGTTCGTCGTTTGTTACTACTTGTCTCGCTTTTATTTAATTTATTCCAACTTATTTCCTAATCAATCGTTATTCTTTGGAATAGTAAAATTGTGACCAATTCAATCTGAAAGATTACGATCATCAAGAGGATCAAGAGCACGTACAGAAACAGGAAGGTGAAGATGTGTTGCCCCTGCAGAATGACGACATTCAGACCAACGTGTATAAAGAGTTACTCGTTTTGAGGGGTTGTGACACAGGCAAATTTTCGTAAAAGATGGAAATAAAATTGAAAATATTAATATCCGCTGGTTATCATGAACACTTCTTCGAAATTCTTTTAAAAAAGTAAAAAAATTTTCAGTTCACTATTTCCAAAATTTATTCACTGAGTAAAACAATCAGTATTTCTATCAACCTATATTTTTCTTCCTCCACGTTGAACCAAACCATTGATACCCTGACAAAGAGGATGCAAATTTCAAAGGTTGCAGTTGTGTTGCAGATTTTTGAAAGATAAAAATAGGTTTTCGCAGCAATTATACGCAAAAAATAACATACAATATCGGTTTTTTATTATTTTAAGTTGAATTTGAAGAAAAATATTACGGAATTCCGCCTCTAATTGTCATTTTTGATAATTAATAATTGCCGATGTCAATTACGTCACAGTTTGATTATTAAAAATGTTGATATATCATTAAATAGCTGAAAATCATCATATCATCATTTATTTTATCTTATTATTAATATATAACATTTTTTATATAGTTTGTTTATATTTTCGATACTTAATAAATTGTCAACAATAGTGATGATGTTATCTTAATAGATGTTATCTATTATGAATAAGTAACAACTAAATTATACAATATCATAGTTGATAAACACTATAAAATTCCCGAAATGACAGTTCAAACTGAATTTGATAGTTTTTTTATCAAATATAACCTGAAATGATATAAAATAATAACAACCAGTGATTAATAGCAAAAAAATGCCGCAAATACTGTTTTTTATACTTGAGAAATTTGCAACCCAATGAAAACCTTTGGAGGTTGTCGTTGGGCTGCATTCACTTTGTCAGGGTAAAATAGTAAACATTTTTAAACCACCATTAGTGTTATTTTCACTTTGTACGGACTGATCAAAATTCAGCATTAACTAAGTGAAGTTCGCCGACATTATTTCACTATCACAATTAATGAAGATTCCGCTGTTCCACTGTTATTCTCGAAATAACCTGCTGAACACACTCAATCGGTGGCTAGTATTTCACATAAGGTGGGCGTTATAGAGTGGGCATAAAGCCCCCGTAAAAGTCCAAACGGCGAACGATCCTTCGCATCTCGGGGACTCACTTTACGAGGGGGCCCGATAGATTATAAAGACGTTGAAGTGCCCGGGCCCCCCTGCTCGGGCCCGATCCAGCCCCCTCCCCAGGGACTTTATTTTTGCAACGGAACCACATTTTCGTGCAATTTTATTTGTTAATTCAACCGTTGCCGGGTAAAAATGGCCACTTTTCTACGGGGTAGCCCATAAATTTACATTTTTATCCAATTTGAGTTTCGCGGACTCGGGGATACATTTATGGGCATTGCTGGATGCAGCGTATGATCTGTGACAAGCGCCATGACGTTTACGGGTCGCGCAGGTCGGATCGTGAACACCGCGGGACGACTTGTCATCGTCGACCGGGGCAGAACATCGTCAAAGTTAATCTCTTTGCCATTTTTCACTCCACCTGCATACTTCCGAAAGGCAAAAAGTCGAAGCCGAATGGGACGATAAAAGCGCACGCATAAATCAGGGTTTTTCGCTGTTTCTGAGCCACGTCGCCTTTGGGCGAGAGGAGGAAAAATATTATGAATCGTCATTTTCTGGAAATGACTGTTTCAGTAGTCGAAATGATGACTGAAATGGAGTGGAGTGGAGTCATTTTTTGAAAATTTGGAGTCGACAAAATTAACTAATCGTGATCAATGATTTTTTTTTGTTTTTTTTTTGTTTTTTCAACCAATTTTTTGACAATTAAAGGTTTTTTGCGAGAACAAGAAGATATATTGCTTAAATAGAGTCAGGAAATAAGGTTTTTGGGGTTTTTTGAAATTTTGGGGAATTCGATGATTTTAGGGTTTGAACAGTTTTGAATTTTCGACTGTTTTGGGAATTTTTAAAGTTTTTGAGAAATGTGAAAAACTTTCAAGGGTTGAATTATGAGTTGTGACATTTTGAAGTTTTGAAAAATTATGAAATATTAAAGCTTAGGGAATTTCGTAGGTTTTGAGAATTATGAAGAATTTTGAAAGTTTCAAACAATATTTGACTTCTGAAGCTTAAAAAATTACGAAATTATCGAATGTATGGGATTTTTAAGTTTTGGGAATTTTTGAATTATAACATTTTGTATATTTATAAAGTTCTGAAGTCTCGGAAGTTTCGAAAATTTTGTACTTTCTAAAATGAGACTTATGTAGTTATAAAATTTTTTATCCTTATTCAGCCTTATAAGTTCACCTCACACAAATTTTGAACAAATTTTAAATGGCTGGAAAATCAAGAACGAATTGAAATAAAATTTAAAAAATTTTCCTCATATGGTAACCTTATAGCTTGAATTCCTCGTAAAATTATTCTCACTATATCGCCTTGACAAATTTTTCAGAAATTAAAAAAAAAACATTTTCAAATTGAAAAAAATACCTCATTTTTTAATTTTTGTTCTCGAAAAAAACCTTCGATTTTCAAAAAATAGGTTGGGAAATAAAAAAAAATCAAAAAATCATTAACCCACCAATAATCCACTTCATCGATCAATCGTAATCAGTTA
>JAPYZK010006010.1:0-12986 GCA_030522785.1 Platygaster equestris
CTCTGCATCCAAGTTGAGCAGTCTGGTCACAACAAACTCTCGGGTCCACCTTCTTCATCCACCTTGCAGCGCCTCTGGCGCACTCTGACGGCGAGGCGCTCAGATGAACATTTTCAGATTCAGAGTATTCAGAGTATTCAGACCGTGATTTTGAATTATTCGCATAAGCGAAACGGCAAGATGGCCGAGCTCGCTGCGAAGCACGACTGTGATTGGTGAATGCCGCTCGAAAGAGCGTTGGCATTGGATACATGCACACATTTACTTGCTTTTACCTGTGCGTGCGTAATCTTTCGGGAAAAGAAAAGCGTTGAATTTATTGTCTGCCTGCTGTATTGCCCGACAACAAATTCTAACGAATTGTTTCGATTCGAAATACTCTCAGGTTGCAAAATTCTAAGAACCTTCATAATTTCTAAAACTTTCATAAATTCCAACATTATTTATATTCTCAACATTCTCAAAATTTTTCAAAGTTTCAGGATAATTCAAATATTTAAAATTGTCAAGGCTTTGAAAATTGTTCAAGATTTTCAAAATTCTTAAGATTTTCAAGATTCTCAGAATGTCTTAAAATCACCAAATTATCAGTACATTTGAAATCCTAAAAATTAAGGAAATTGTCATATTTTTCATGAATTTCATAATTATCGGAGTTACCAAAATTCTCGAAATTTCGAAAAAAATGAAAGTGATGTCAATTTTCAAATTTCTCGAAAATCCAAAAAATTCCAGAATCATTAAAATATTTCAAATTCCCGAAATAATTTTTCATATATTCGAAAATTTTACAAAATGTTGGAAATTCTAACAATTTTCGGAAATGGAAACATTTTTAAAATTCTAAAAACTTTTTAAATGCCAGAAAAATTAAAATATTCGTGATAATCTCAACTTGGAAAATTCTCCAAATTTTTAAAACTTGTATAATTTTGAAAATTTGCATGAATGTCAGAATTATGTATATTTTCAAAGTTCTCAACACTTAAAAGTTTCGGGACACTTTAAATATTTGAAATTATCAAAACTTTGAAAATTTGCAAGGTTTTCCAAAATTCTTAAGATTCTTAAGATTCTTGAATTTATTAAAATCACGAAATCATTTAAATATTCGAAATCCTCAGAACTAAGAAAATAGTCATATTTTTAATAAAAATTTCATTATTATCTCGGTTTTCAAAATTCTCAAAAATTTCCAAAAAATCAAAACACCTGAACTTCAAAATTCTCGAAAATCCAAAAAATATCAGAATCATAAAAGAATTCACAATTCACGAAACTTTGAGAATTCTCATACAATCAAAAATTCCACAAAATGTTGAAAATTACAAGAATTTTTAAAAATGGCCACATTTTTGAAATACTGAAAACTGTTGAAATGCCAGAATAATATAAATATTCGAAATAGTCTGAACTAAGAAAATTCTTAAAAATTGTAAAACTTACATTATTCCCAAAATTCTGAGAAATTTCAGATTTAAAAATTTCAAAATTAACAATACTGCGAAAATTTTTCATGATTTTCAAACTTCTCAGGATTTCCAAGATTCTTGAAGTTTATTGAAAGCACCAAATTATCAAAACTCTCTAAATTTTATCTAAGAATCATGATTTAAGAGACCTGTTACCATTTCACATACTGTTTCACCTCATTCTCCATTTTACTAGTTGATATAAAAAAAAAAAAATAATTATTATCTTAAAAACAGTTAATTTGAAAGAGAATACCTATTCGTATTTCGCATTGTTGCATATGTATACGTCCTGTAGGATGTTGGGTCAATGCAACGTCAGTCTGGACAATTATGTTGGCCGTGTTCAATTATCGAGGATCCAATACTCAATTTACATTAACGACTTCGCTCTATGAAATAGCCCCTTTATTTTTTCTTTAAATCAATCAATCGATTTGAAAGGAGCGATTCCACCTGGTTTCTGAAATTTTCACTACTGGAGGTTGAAATTGAAAAAAATTGAACATATTTTATGAGAATAAAAAAAAAAGTTGCATCATTGGAATTTCAGATGTTCAAAAAAGGAAAATAATCTCCAATCCCAACCATGCGAACAACCAGGATTTGATGTAAACTCGAGCGAAGCCATTGAAATCGAAAATGAATCGTGATAATGAGGAAGTAAGTGTCGTGGAAAAATTAATTTCCCGAAAATCCATTCGCTCGAGGCAAAAACTTTCGAGCGAAGTTCAGGTTAAATCAAACTATGTCGAGATATCGGCCATTACTGTAATGGAACGGAAATTTCATTATTTTCTCCAATCATAACTTGCTTAATCTAATGATCGCGAAAAAGTATCAAAATTGTGCTTAACAATACTCGGGTTTATTTATTATTGATTCGATTGTTCTAATTATTATGTCGTATCGAGATTGGGGTGTCCAGATAGTAAGAACGAAAAACCAGGGCATGTTTTTGATTGCACCCCCCCCCCCCCCTCCCCTTCTTGTTGTTATTAATATTCCGTAATTTTTTGAAATTGCCCGAATTTTCAAGATTCCATAAATGTTGGAAAGATACAAAACTTTTAAGATTTCTAAAATTTCAACATTGCAAAATTTTTGAATTTCCATGATTTTCCAGATTGATAGAATTCACTAAAATGTGGAAATTCCTAAAATTTGCAAAATTTCACAACAATAAAAATATCTGAAAAACTCGAAACTTTGAAAATTCTCGGAATTCTCATAATTTATAATAAATTTCATAATTATCCGAATGTTGAAAATATTCAATATTCTTAAAGATTCTCATAATTGTAAAATTATTGAAATATTTCACATTCTCGATAATTTGAAATTTTTCAAATGATCTACACTGCTAAAAATAATAAATATCCTCAAATATTAGGGAAATTTGAATAGTTTTTAAAAATTCAGTAAATTCTGCAAATCTCAAGATTCTCGGAATTCTCACAAATTTACGAGATTCCCGAAATTTCCGATATTTCGCAAGAATCAAAATATTCGGAATTATCAAAACTTTGGAAATTCTTGAAATACTCATAATTTTCTAAGTTATCGAAGCTTTCAAAATTCAGATTAGTAAAAATATTCAAAATGGTCGGAACTTCGAAAATTCTTAACATTTTCAGAATCTTCCAAATTATTATAAAAATTCTAAAAATTGTGGATATTCCGGAAATGTTCGTGAAAAATCCAAAAAATTTTCGCAATTTTACATGATCGAAATATTTGGAATTTTTGAAACTTTGAAAATTCTTTAAATTCTAATAATTTACCAGAAATTTTATAATTTTCGGAATCTTCGAAATTGCCAAAATTTCAGAATCATCGTTATATTTAACATTCTCAAAATTTCAAAAATTCTCAAAAGATCTTTACTCTAAAAAAATATTGATATTTTCGAATACTGTGGAAATTTTGAATATTTCAAAAAATATGAGTTAATTCCAAAATTAATTTGATTTAGTGAATTCTCTAAAATTTACGAAATTCCTTAAATTTTCGATACTTCACAGTCAAAATATTTGATTATCAACATTTTGAAAATTCTCAAAATACTCATAATTTTCGAAAATGTCATTATTCGCTAAGTTATCAGCTTTCAAAATTTCAGAATAGAGAAAATATTCAAAATTCTCGAAACTTTGAAAATTCTCAAAATTTTCATAATCTGCAAAATTATCAAAATTCTCCAAATTGTAGGAATTCCGAACATTTTTTATACCTTTCGTAAATTAAAAAATTTTCAGAATTCTCAAAATTTTCAAAATCCCTTACATTTTTGAAATTTGACAATAATAGAATTATTTGAAATTTTCGAAACATTGAAAATTCTCAAAATTTTCACAATTCCCCGAAGTTCCATACTTTGCTAAATTATCAAAATGCTCCGAAATTTCAAATTCGGAGATATATTATGTCTTCGAATTCTACGTCACATTAATTTGAATTCTCAGGTAAAATGTCTCATTTTTATATGAAATCGGTCAAAAATACGGACATATATTTCGAAAAATACGGAAACCAATCCAGCGCACGTAAAATACGGACATGTCCGTGTAAAAACGGACGTTTGGACACCCTTATCGAAATGTTATATTTTCGGTTACTCTCTAAAGTTGTTGGGAAAATGTTTTGTTCCAGCAAAAATCAGTTGCTCAAACGTTTTGCGGTGCGTTGCAAAAGGAGGCTAATTGCAAATGCTTGGTACTGTCGATGTTAATTTATGGGTGTCTCGCTGCCGTCACTTGGTGCAGATGTGCCAATGTCACAAAGGTACGTGCACGTTTCAATTACGCCGAATCAATTACATACGTTCTCCAAAAGCCGACCGAACAACGTGCATTTCACTGAGAATTACAATTTTCCGACTTTGACAATGACAAACGAGTTTCCAATTATATTTTTTCAACAGGCTTCTTTCCACTGTTTTCGAGACTTGATGTTCATTTTGAAATTTTTGCAGAAATTAGATTTCGAAGAAAATAATTTTTCGAAAACTAATGTATCGTTTGATTGTGAATCATAATTTTGATTCTTCAACTGGTTTGAACTCGAGTGACTGAAATTGAGGATGGAAGTTGAAAATTGAAACATTTAGAAACTTGCAGACGATCGAGAAATATCACGAGAATTTGGTGAAAAATTTAGAATTCAAATGTGTAATGATTTGAATGTGTACATTTTTGGGATTTCGTGTATTTTGGAATTATCGGGAGTTTTCTAATTTACAAACATTTCCGGAATATCTAAAATTCAGAGGATTTTAGTAATTTGGAAGATGCTGAAAATTTTAAGAACTTCTGAACGCTTCTTACGCTCGATGTAGACCTATAACACAACACTTTGACGAAGTTAGATCAAAATCGGAGCTGGGAAATTTTTGGGCGGGTACACTTGACGTGATTTGCCCCACAGTTTTGTATTCATCGCGAAATTGGAATATGATAGATTGTTGATTAATGTGAAAAATTTTTTGCCCCCCCCCCCCCCCCCCCAAATTTTCGTTCTGGCGCCACTGTGGGTGGTAATAAATTATCGAATTCATCACGCCCTGTGAAATATCAGTAGTACAAATCAAGTTCGGTCAGGCGAAAACAAACTGCACTGAAAAAGTCATTGAAACTTCAGTAGTACAAATCAGTTTTCATCCGCCCTAACAACTCGCGATGAACATACAACAAAATAATAAAATATCGACAAAAATGTGTAACAGGAGTGGAAATTTTCACATTTCTAAATAACAAAAAATTTCGCAAATTTCTCTCGACATTGCATCTAATATCCAAAATTCGTCGCGAATTAAAATTTTTCTGCTTTTCAAAAAAAAAAATAGAAAATTTCATCTTTTTAAAGCTAAGATAAAAAAGAAACGGAAATATCCCCCGATCAGCGTGAACAAGTTGATGGAACATTGAGCGCTTTGTCTCCCGTGATGTGTTGGCCATTTTCGCATTCTATTTTTCCGCCCGACCGAGTTGGCGAGAATTTAATTGGGATAATAAATTTGAAAACCTCAAGTTTCCCGTGACTGATTGCGCCGTTCATTAATCGAGCCGAGCCATTTTAGAGATCGAACTGTTTTAATTGAAAAGCCCGAGCGCTATCCCGCTATGTCATTAACTTTTCTTCGAAATGAAAGAGCTTTGGGGCCAGCGATAGCGACTTTTTGGGGTGAAATACGTCAAATTTGATTGGTTTTCCTGATTTTGTTTCCAATAAAAGCTTTGATTCATTCGTGCTTTAAATTTTGCGGATTTTCGAGGGTTTTTTACACGATCAGCTGCGGGAAAAATAGTTTTTCGTCGAAATGAGGTAGTTATAAAATATACTGGGCTATTATGGGAAATTCATCAGTTATTGTTATTATTATTTTTTTTCACTGAAACGTTGCAATTCAGACGTTTTTTATATTGCGACAAATTGAACCTACTTGGACAGGGAAATTTCGAATTCTATAGTTACAGAAAATGACTGAATTTAACTTCCAAGTTATATAGTAAATATTCGAAATATATGACGTTTTTCAGTGTGAATATATTAATTATAGTATATATAGAGCTTGGTATTGATTTCATAAACTCGAAAAAAAAATATCATTACATTTATTGTCGAAATGGAAAACTCAGCACAGAGCAATTGAGCGTAGGGTGTCCAGAAAGTGAGAACGAAAAACGAGGACATGTTTTACGACGCCCCACCCCCTGTTGCGAAATTTATAGTAATCTAAAAGTATTTAAAATTTCCAAAACTTGTGAGATGTCCAAAAAATTGAAAAAATACGAAATTCATGTAATTTTTATAATTATTAAATTTTGCAGAATTTTTACGATTCCTGATATATTTGTCAATTTTAAAAGTTTTTGAACTTGTTGAAATTTTCGTAACTCGGAAACTTGATTCCGATCTTGAAAAATTATCGGAGTTTTGGAAAAAATCAAAATTATACGATTTTTTACATTTCTCGGGAATCTAAAAAATTTCAGAATCACGAAAATATTCAAAATTCACGAAACTTTGAGAATTCTTATATATTCGAAAATTTTACAAAGTGGTGGAAATTATAACAACTTTCAAAATTGGCAGCATTTTTGGAATTCTGAAAACTTTTGGGATGCCGAGATAATTAAAATATTGAAAATACTCTCAACTTGGAAAATTCTTTAAATTCTTGAAACTTTCATAATTTTCAAATTTTTCAGAAATTTCAGAATTATCTATACTTTCAAAATTCTCGAAATTTTTCAAGGTCTCGGGATAATTTGAATTAATTTTATATTTCTCGGAAATCTGAAAAATTTCAGAATCAAGAAAATATTCAAATTTTACGAAACTTTAAGAATTCTCATGTATTCTGACATTTTACAAAATGGCGAATATTTTAAAAATTGCTAAAAATGGCAACATTTTCAAAATACTGGAAACTTTGAATATGCCCAAATAATTTTAATATTTGAAATACTCTCAACTTGAAAAATTTTTCAAATTCCCGAAACTTTCATAATTTTTGAAATTTTTGGATTTTTCAGAATCATCTATATTTTCGAAATTCCCAAAATTTTTTAAAGTTTCTGGATAACTGTAATATTTAAAATTATGAAAACTTTAAAATTTTCTCAATATTTTTTAAATTCTTAAGGTTTTCAAGATTCTTTGAATTTTTTGAAATCACCAAATTATAAAAATATCTAAAATCCTCAAAGTTGAGAAAACTGTAGTATTTTACATGAATTTCATAATTCTATAAGTTCTAAAAATTCTCGAAATTTTCAAAAAAATCCAAAGTATACAAATTTTCGAATTTCACGGATATCTAAAAAATTTCGGAATCAAGGAAATATTCAAAATTCACGAAAGTTTGAGAATTCTCATATATTCGAAAAATTCACGAAATGGTTAAAATTTCAAGAATTTGTGAAAAAAGGTAACATTTTTGAAATTCCGAAAACTTTCGAAATGCCAGAAAAATTGAAATACATTCTAAATACTCGCAACTTGGAAATTTCTTCATATTCTTAAAACTTTCATAATTATCAAAAATTCCAGATCCGTCTATATTTTCATAATTCTCAAAATTTTATGAAGTTTCAGGATAATTCAAATATTCAAAATTATCAAAACTCTAAAATTTTTGAAGATTTCCAAAATGCTCAAGATTTTCAAGATTCATGAAATTTCTTGAAATCACCAAATTGTCAAAATATCAAAAATCCTCAAATCTAAGGAAATTATTATATTTTTCATAATTATTTATAATTAGGTATCCAAGTTTTCAAAATTTTCAAAATTGTACAATATCTAAGAATCATAATTTAAGACACCTTCTAGAATTGCACATACTGTTCCACTGGGAAAAGTTTCTTCATTTTGCTGTAAAACACCGGTCAAAAATACGGAAATTTTCCGAAAAATACGGAAACCAAGACAACGGACGTAAAATACGAACATTTCCGTGTAACTACGGACGTCTGGACACCCTGATTGGGCGATGGAAATGTTCTGAAGTGAATTACTTCGTTCAGTAATTAAAAACTGTTCCCCAACAATTTGCTACCGACTTAACAAACGTCCCTCCAATTTTCCGAAATGCACATCATTTTCTTCTAATTTTATCCAGGTTCATCCTTCAAAAGCAATCGTTAAGTTTTTATGGTCGGAGCTATTAATTTTCAAGTCTAAAGGCAAGGTTACAGTCATTCCGGACGAAAATTGTCGATACGTTTTCAGAACAAACTTGTGAATTAATCGTTTTCACGTTTCCGATTTATTTTTCAAATATATTTATCGGAGATTTTTTACAAACTTTTATCGTTTCATTCTTCTAGATTGTTATCAATTTTGCAACCTACCCCATAAAAAGTGAGAAACACGTATCACCTTGCGACGATGGCTACATTTACATACCTGTGAGTTTATAATTATTTATTAATTTATAAATACTTGTTGATCAACAATGAATTTTTCGATGGAATTATTTTATCGATATCTCAGCCAATTTTTGACGCTCTCCAAGCACGTAGTCAGGGGAGGGCCTGAGGGGACTGTGGCTCCCTCCACAATTCTGGAACATTTTAAAAATCTAGCAAATTGCAAAAAAAGTATATTTTGGTAAAAATAGTAAAACGATGCTGATTTTCACAAGTGTCAAAGTTTTCGAGGAACTTGATAATTTTTAACATTTTCAGCATTTCAAGATTTTCAACGATTTCGGGAATTTTCCGAGTTTAGAGGATTTTGAAATTTTCAGACTTTTTGGAATCTTCAAAAATTGCATAATTTTGAAAATTTCGGAAATTTCGGGGATTCGCAAAAGTTTCGAAAATTCTAAAAATTTACAATACTTCCATAATTATTGAAATTTCGAAAATTGCATGAATTCCCGAAACTCAGAGGAACTTGATAATTTTGAACATTTTCAACATTTCAAGATATCCAACAATTTCGCTAATTTCGAAAGTTTGGTGTATTTTGACAATGTTAAAAGTCTTTGAAAATTTGGCAACGTTGAGAATCTCAAATATTCTTGAAATTTTAGAGAAATCGAGAAGTTGCAAAAATTCGGAGAATTTAAGAAATTTTCATAATTCTCCAATAAATTTCAAGATTTTCGACTATTTTGAAGAATTTCAAAGTTTAAAGAATTTCGAAAATATTCAGACTTTGTGGAATTTTCACAAATTTAAGAATTTCGAAAATTTCGGAAATTTCGGGGATTCGAAAAAGTTTCAAAAATTCTGAAAATATACAGTAATTCCATAATTATTGAAGTTCCGAACATTTTACGAATTTCTGAAACTCAGAGGAACTTGATAATTTTGAACATTTTCAACATTTCAAGATTTCCAACAATTTCGCTAATTTTAAAAGTTGGATGTATTTCGACAATTTAAAAAGTCTTCAAAATTTTGACAACTTTAATAATCTCAAAAATTCTTGCAATTTTATAGAAATCGATAAGTTTCGAAAATTCGGAGAATTTAGGAAATAGCCATAATTCTGTAATAAAACCCCACTTTTTGAACGTGTTGAATTAATTCCAAGTAACAATTGCATCAGCCCTATATAATATATGGAACTCTCATTATTCTTCATTAAAACTTTACTTTTTGAATTTGTTGAATTAATTTCGAGTTCAAATCGCTCTAGCCAACCCCCTCCCCCCATCCTCCCCCGAACGAAATTTCTGGCTACGTCCTTGCCTCCGGGTTTAGCGATTTTCCGCCCCTCGAGTTTGCGAATTTGCGAAAAGCGAATGAAATTCGAGGAAATCGAGTTTTGCTGCTGACGGGTAAAAGTTGATATGTTCGCGGATGCACAAAAATGACGAAAAAATTGCACAGGTCGCGTTCATGGGGATGCTGTACCTCGTGTACCTCGTGGAGTGTTATCACTCGCCAATTAGAATCGACCTCTTGCACGCGGAAAGTCAAAACAGCGTGCTCGCGAAGCTGGCGCAGCTGAAATTCGCGCAACCGACAATCTGGTGGAAAGCAATTTCCTACCATTATGTGCGCCGGAAGCGTCAGATCACGCGCTACAGGAACGGGGATAATTACACAACTACTCAGGTAATACTTGGACACTGCCAATAACTACGTTATCTTTGCACCCCTCATTTCATTAGAGGCCCGTTATTTACATTCGCCCTCCCCCCACGACGCCCCTCTCGCGTCGCCGCCGGGTTTTACTGAATAACTCCTCGGCAAAAATTTGAAAACAATTATTTTGACATGCGTTATAAATATTTCTGTGGTATCGTATGTATATAGTTATTTTTACGAGGATACTCGTCTATTTTTCATTATTTTCATTTTTTCGCATTTTTTAGGAATTTTTAGTTTTTTGTTATTTTCACATTTTTTCAAATTTTTCATATTTGTTAAAAATTTTCACATTTTTCAAATGTTTTACATTTGTTAGAAATGTCAACATTTTCTCGAATTTTTTACATTTTTTCGAATTTTTCACATTTCTTAGAAGTTTTCACATTTTTTCGAATTTTTTACATCGAATTTGGCACAAATTTTCACATTTTTTAAAAATTTTTTGGAAATTTTTACATTTTTTCGAATTTTTCACATTATATTTTTCCGAACTTCTCAAATTTTCCCGAAATTTTCACTTATTTCCAAATTTTTTACATTTCTCTTAACTTTCCCCATTTTCCTAATTTTCCAAATTTTTTCAAAATTTTCACATTTTTTCGAATTTTTTAGAAATTTTTACATTTTTTCGAATTTTTCACATTTTTCCGAATTATTTACATTGTATTTTTCCGAATTTCTCAAATTTTTCCGAAATTTCCAAATATTTCCAAATTTTTTACATTTTTTCTAACTTTCCACATTTTTCCTAGTTTTCCAAATTTTTTCGAAATTTTTAGTTTTCCAAATTTTTTCGAAATTTTCACATTTTTTCGAATTTACCACATTTTTTCGAATTCTTCACTTTTTTCCAAAATTTTTTCATTTTTTCGCATTTTTTACATAGAAATTTTTACACTTTTTATAATTTTTCACATTGTTCCAAATTTGTCACATTATATTTTTCCGAATTTTTCAAATTTTTCCGAAATTTTCACATATTTTCAAATTTTCTACATTTTTTCTAACTTTTCACATTTTTCCTTATTTTTTCAAATTTCTTCGAAATTTCCATATTTTTTCGAATTTTTCACATTTTTGCAAATGTTTATCATTTTTTCGAAGCTTCCACATTTTTCCGAATCGTTCTCATTTTTTATAAATTTTCACATTTTCCGGAATTCATTACATTTTTTCGGATGTTCCACGTGAAAAATTAAGAATAGGTAAAAAAAGAATCTGTACTAAAATATTTTTGAATATTTAAGAGTTGATCTTACGACGATCCGAATAGGTATATTACGAAAGAGTCAACACTCACGCCGCGGACCCGAAAATACCAATCACGAAGATAACGTTGACCAAGGGATTCGCATTTTCCAACGTCAGATCAGCTACGGAATTCGAAGAAGCCAGATCGAGATTTTTCGCGGAGCAGGTATTTTAGTTTTTGAACTTTCCGGAAAAATATCGACTGTATATAAAGTTGCTTAAGTTAAGTTGTTAAAGTTATTGCTTTTTGTGTCCTAATAATATTATGATATACGAAGAATCATCCGAAGGAAGGATGAGAAAGAGGTTTTTCGTCGAGTTGTTTGCAGCTTGAGATAACAATATGATTGAAATTAATGCAATCTTCACTTGAAATACAAATGAGGCGGAGGAAAAATTGTAGGAATTCCGGGACGATTACATGGAAATGAGAGAAGGCCTGGATTTGGGCTACAATTTCAATCCAATTACCCTGGTCGCGGTGCTCGGGAATCCCTGGTTCACGAATTCATACGTCTACTGGCTGACCAGCGCCCTTTTGTTGAGCTGGCCACTTCGACTCATCATCGAGTACAAAACTCAATACGTTGATTATCAAGTGAGTTTTCTTTCTGCTTTATTCTAGGGTGTCCAAACATCCGTATTTATAGGGACGTGTCCGTATTTTACGTGGTCTGGATTGGTTTCCGTATTTTTCGAAAAGTGTCCGTACTTCGGACCGATTTGACATATAAACATGAAACATTTTGCGTGAAAATTCAAATTTCTTTGACGTGGAATTTGAAGGTCCAATATATGATATTTATAATATATTTTCAATATACATGTCCAAATTGGAAATTTTTAGTATTTTGATAATTTGGAAAATTATGGAATTTCCGAAAATTATAAGAACTTTGAGAATGTTTAATGTTTCGAAAATTTTGAATACTTCGATTATTGTGAAATTTCGGAACATTTTGAGATATTGTAAATTTTCAGGACTTTGAAAGTGTTAAGAATCTTAGAATTTACGAAAATTTCCGGAATATCCACAATTTTGAGAATTTTGAAGGTTCTGAAAAGTTTAAGAATATTGCAAGTTACGAGAATTTTGTATATTTTTACTATTCTGAAATTTTAAAAGTTTTGGTAACTTAGAAAAGTATGAAATTTCGGAGGATGATGAGTATTTCGAGAATTTTCGAAGTTTTGATAATTGAATATTTTGATTGTTGTGGAATATCGAAAATTTTAGGAATTTCGTAAATTTCTAGAATTCCGAAAATTTGAGGAATTTTGAAATTCTCATTAAATTTTAAGAAACATTAAAAATTTTCTCATATTTTTGAAGGTACACTCAGAGAACAGGTTTACTAGGGTTGAATAAATTTATTTAGTTGACCTGAGTTTGGTCAACTTGAATAAATTTTTTATTAGATTTTACTGAACCCGCGTTGACTTAATTTATTTAATTTGAAACAATTTCCAGTCAACATTAATAAAGTCAGTTTTTCGAAGATCATAAACTTTATATTCAATTCGATTCGAAGTATTTACTGTTCCTCTTTTGATGAGTCTGTTATTATCAATAAATCGATTGAGTTGTTCTAAAAAAATTTTAAGTTACTACCACTAAAGTCAGTTAATTTATCTTAATGAATTATATTAA
>JAPYZK010006013.1:0-12429 GCA_030522785.1 Platygaster equestris
CCCCCCCCCCCCACCCCACCCCCCCACCCCCCACCCGAACTACACCCCCCCCCCCCAACACACCCCCCCCCCCCCCCCCCCCCCCCTCTCATCACTCATTGACCAAACTATCATTTCACATCTTCTCGTCAAACTCATTTTCATCCCCAGCATTTATCTACGAGGGAATTCAAAAACTGCAGATAATGCTGAGTAAATATTAATTATCACACATGTTATAGTCTGTGCATATCTCTCCCGTCTTTTACTTCCATTTGTCTACGTCACACAATTCTCCGTTCTCGGCTGAGGCAAAACCAGGCGGTTTACTGAGTACAGTAGTCGAAGCCCAACGCGCTGCTTCATTATGCGATCCGACGTGGCAAAGTGCCAAAACCGTTGATAAAGGGTGAGGCTGTTATCCCCTACCCTTCAACATTTGCTTCTGTTTTGCCAATGTATTCGCCCCATTCATCTCCCTCTCTCTCTTCCACGTATTTTCGCACCACCCTCTTTTCACCCCGTCACGGCCTCGCCGATAAGATTCTCGTCCTCAGAAGTTCACTCGGTTAATTACACAGATGATGCGACAACTTCCGTTAATTACATTTTGTCACCTGATGTCGACGAAAATAAACTGTTATCGTGAACAAACATTATATTGACGGTACAGTTTTGACGCAATAAAATTTGAGGTCTCAGGAAACATGGAGAAAATCACTGGAAATATCCAAAAATTCATATCAATTCAGAGCGTTGGAGAATGATTTTTTGAAAAATTGTTGCAACTCGTAAAAACCTGAAAATACAAAGTTTTCAAAAATTGTAGCTGATTCTCAAAATGAGGACACCATTTCTAGAAAATCTGCAATAGTTTCAAAGTTCTAATGGAACCTGTTCCACTTCAAAAGTGCATAAAAAACGAAATGAGACGATCAATGTTCAATCATTATAAATTTACGATCGAAAGTGCGCTGCAGAGATACCTCTGACGTCCGTAAAGTAGAAAAAGCATCTGTTTGCGTGCGTGCACCACAGATCAAACGCACACGACAAACACATTCGGTGTGTTTGGCAAACAGTCCCTTAATGAATTTGAATGATTAATCAGAGGAAGTGGGTTTCGCGAGTAAACTGACTTTCAGAATATTTTATTCACGGGTATTCGCAAGTTGTCTTTCGTTGATGGAACTTGTTTAATTATTCAAGGTGCGACGTGTTTAATCTCGGTGCGGCATTTCTGTGTAGTTGACGAGGTTTTGATGTTTCGGGCAATCATTATACATGTTCCTGTTTGATATTGAAATGTAGAGAGGATTACATTATTTTTAAAGGGAATGTGAGTCTGCCTAATGGATACTATGGTATTTATTCATTTGATTTCATCAATTTTCAATCCTCTCGCAATTATTTCTTCAATTTACAATATATACGAAGTAAAAAAAATCCTTTATTTTCGAAGCTTAGATCATGAAAAAAAAGATTCAGATTGTCGATCATTTGTACTCCCCCCCCCCTCCCCCCCCAAACATCACGAATTCGATCCAATTCAAAAAATACGCGAGAAATATCGTCACTAGAGCGTTTTTAATTTTCCACGCGCAAATGACTCTCTTGATACCAACAGCCGTGAAAAAAATAGTCATTCATAAGCCTAAACTGACGTAAAGCGCGGTAGCTATACGCGAAGTGCGCCTGAGCCTTGATTAATGCCAGTGTGCGTATGAAACTCGAGGACCCGGCTGACACAGAGAGCTGGTGGCTGCGGTAATTGCGTTCATGTCATCGCATTTCTCTCCAATGAAACAAACTTGAGTAATGAAAATAAAATGCTACCACGGAATCCGTGCTCTGAAACTAATAATAATGCAAAGTTTATTTATTGTTTATTTATTCAAACAGAGAAAAAATACGTATTTTGGACTATTTTTCGAGAAGAAAATCTTCGGGATGAAGTTTCGCTGAACGAACATCTTGGTCAACACAATATTCAGTGCAAGCATCTGTTCCTTTGGCCGCGATCGTAAATCTTGGAGCGTCGTGGAACGCTCGGATGGCGATTTCGGAGTTGAGAAACAGAACAGGTAAAAGAAAAATTTGTGTTTGGTGGAGTTGGGGAGAATCCGGAATCATGCATGGGGATGTTCGTGGAACTCTACAATTTTTGAAGAAGTTGTTAAAAACTATTAGGTCTCCAAAAATTTTAGCAAAAAGGAACTAAAGCCCTACCCTAACACTTTTTCTTCCAATTTCGGAGATTTAGGTCTTCAACTCGGGGACTCAACGTCTAATTACAAAATACTCCCATGTTTCCCGGGAGCTCGTTCTGTTGAGTCGGGCAAGAATAGAGAAAAAAAGTAATTTATCCTGTACAGGCAGGCTTTGTACCAGGGTATATCATTTTAAAGACGTGCTGCGAAATAAGTTTATAAGTAGTCTAGCAAAAGTTTCGTCGGGCTAGCGTTCTCCCGGTCTAAGTAGTTACCAAGTAGTTTGCGCAACTGAAGTCAAGCTCTCGTGCCCCGCTCGTCTTTTCTCCCGATATATTATGCAGCGGTGGAGGTACCATTATACTTTTCCTGGGTACAAGCCTCGTTACATCGGCGACGTGGGCTCCTCAACTTGATCCAATGAGCCTTAGTCATCGATTAGGGGGGCCATTTTCGCGCTTAAAACGACGGGACGTGTCTGGTATAATGCGGGGGAACGGGCGTAAATCATAATACGAAATCAGAGCGGGAATGGAGAATTATTGTGCGCCGTTTTATGGCCGGGATAAGGTATCTCGCTTGAATCTTGATTTTCTAGCATGGTGGGTTTTCGTAGGTGTGGTGTCTGGCGTATCTCATTTGATGGGGAAATTTTTCGCGTAATTGGAGAAAATCTCTTTGGCTCCAAGTCATCAATTCGAGATGAATTTTGTAAGTTTTTCGTACCACAGACTTATTCTTGAGTTCATTCTCAAATAACGATTCAATTTCAGATTGTAATGTACAATGCTCTGCTTATTTACGTGTTTTCCTCTGTCTCGAAGCTTGATTACTTTGTGAATGGCTTTTCCGTAAATAATTGGTAATTCTCCATATTTGTCTGTGAAAATATTTTAGAACATAAAGAAATGAACGATAAATCCGGATCCTGTCTTCCTGGAACTTTTAAAATGACCTTCATCGATTCTCCTTTGGAATAGTTAGATAAATTACGTGAATTTCTAGAGCGTCGTTTAAAGACGCTAATAACAAAACCATTACATCGATAACGCGAGACTCCAATCGCGATCAACTTTGCCAAGATAGATAACGCAAAGTAAATGTTGAAATTTGCATATCAGCTTATCAGAAAATAGCTTTGAGCATTACACGCTTAAACCACGAGGATGCGAATTGAACCGTTGAATAGATTATGCGTTTATCGATAGTCACGGGCTAAATAGAATCGGGAAAATTCGTTTACGTCAAAGCATGATCTATGTGGATACAGCAATATTACTCTAGTTTCCATCAGCTCAAACGTTTCTGATGTCATCTTTTACGTTCTGCAGTGTACTTCGATGTAAATTTGTGTTCGATAATGTCTAGTCTAGATACGTGAAAAAATGATTACCGAAAAAAAAATTTTGGTGCGACTTGGAAATACATTTGAAAATGCGAGAAAATATCTGCTAATACTGAATATAAAGCGGCTTCGTATCCTCGGCTGAGCTTGCGAAGAACTCGATGCTACCGGTTTTACATGAGAAGAGAAAAATTTTGCAAGTCATCTTTGGAATATCGATGAAATCCGTATTATTATATACATAATACATATATACATCGAATACGGCTTGGATTCGAACGCGAAGAGTCCTTTTTTATATCTTTTGAGACAGGAATTTTCTTCGTTGTAAAAAGAGAAAAAGTGGAAATAATCCATGTCAAAGCGTGATTTTTGCTGTTCGACTGAAAGAGCGCGGATGAGTTGAACTTTTTCCTAGGTAAAACGAAAAACATTGGTTATTACTATTCGATGCTTCAAATCGGGGATGATTTAATTTTTCATCTAGAAAATATGTTGTGCTCTTGAAAAATAGAGCCTGGGATGAAATTAAATACCTTCATTGGAATTGAATATCGAGATTCTAAAACTCAATAACGATGATTATTCGGAAAATTACGAAATGAGTAAATTTGGAGTATCGTTTACACAAAATTTCCAAAATTCCCCTCAAACTGATGGCTTGGAGCCGAATAAACCGATTTTCAATTCTCCGAAGTAATTGCAAAAAAATTCATACTGCAGAGTAATAAGAAAAATGAATTATATCTTCTTCAAAAATCACAGATCTTTCCCCTCGCTTTGCACGACACGAAAACACTCCCCAAATTCAGTGCTAGTCGTTTGCGAGAAAAAATGGGGTACATAGTATATTATTACTGCGGATTACTGGCGTTTCGCTTCACAAGAGCGAAAATCCCGCGATACTTTTAACGCCACCAACTCCGGTTGTAGCCTCCTAATTTATGGCATCGTTACACGGTATGAGTAATTTTAATTGCTTGGCTCCTCTGCAGACATTAACATATAAATCTGCACGCATATTACGCTTTAATATCCAGGAATGAAATATGAGGTGTCGAAAATCGCGGCGAATGTGGCTAATGAAATGATTCCGAGTATTTAAAGCGCTCGGATCGTTTTAAAACAACTTTGGCTCTTTCGCAGAGAGCGGGCAGTCACATGTTTGTCCCTTTGTCTCGTTAATGCATTTCCTGTTTGGAATGTCATGTGTCGCGTGGTTCGATAATCTCTCGCTTTGATCCGTACTTGGTTCGATTTCGATGAGACATTTATGCGTATTTTGGAATTGATTCATCAAAAGGCAGTGACAGTATGCCGAATTGAACTGATGGTCATTTTTCGTTTAAAAGTTAAAGTTTGATGACTGTACGAATTTTGACTATTCGACTGACTTTGAATATTTTATTCCGATGATTTGAGCAAGTTATAGAATTTTTGTGAGTTGGAGGAATCAGCTAGAATTTTGAGCAGTTTTTTATATTTTCTTAATATAACTGGGAATTTTGTAGAACGGTTAATCTACTTCAAGAAGATTTTGTTCAGTTGCAAACGATTTTTCAAAACTTCGGTTTTTTGAACAGTTTCTGAACCTAAAAGTTCCTAAAACATTCATAATCCACTTCCTATTTTCTGGATTTTCCATTTGAGAATAAATTCAACAGGCTGTGATTTTCATATTGCGAGGAGCTCCGTCAATGGATATTGAATTTCTGTTATGATTATTCATACGTTCCCCGTAACTCGAAATTACTTTCGTTTGAAGATAGAAAGGTAAAAATACACGTGAAAGGTTTCATCCCTCGAGAACAATATACACTTTTCTCGGCTCAATATTTATTCGCGAACGCATTTCCTATTCCATTCGATAATCCATATGCATAAAATAGATGATCGAAAAAACTGTAGAGTCGAAATGGTGTATTTTCTACGTTGAGTGACGAGGGACTTCGAACGAATGTATTGGCTGTGTCCTGGGCAGTTTATCGTTCTTTCTACGTTTTGATATTGGGCTCATACATCTCGCTTTTCATCGACTTCTTCCGAGTTTCCTCGTGATTTAACATGTTTCTGGAAAATTTGACGTACATAATTGTATTGTCTGTGTACTTGATCTTTTCAACATCGTTTTTATTTCGATACTCACGTGAATTGAAAATGATGAAGCACGCGTGATTATTTCATGAGTTTCATCAGCAATATTGAGCGGTATCTGTTTTCTCAATACATTACTAGTCTGTTCAGTGCAGGGAACTATCAATTTATGTAACGTATGAGTATAATACTATAATCAAGTTTTGTACAGAATAGTAAAAAATATAAGAAAAGCCTCAATCATGAAAGAATCCAAAGTATTCACACTGATAACAAAGAAACACGTCAAATATCGACAAGAATAACTAAAATACTCGTAAAAAACTCATGAAAATTGTACAGCCTAAAATATACAACATTACCTTATTAAGAATTCGTTGTACACATCAATGAAACTTGCATGTAACAGGATTCTTCAATCACTCTGCAATATTAAGTGGTGTAAATTCGCCCCAAAAGCAATCGACACACCGAGGATTCGACGGCACGTTGCGGGCTTTCCGTACCAATTTCACTGAAATGACTATTTCATCCTGCGGTTGAGCGATGAACTAGCAAAACCTCAATGCAGCGTTCCAAATCGACCTTATTTCACTTTCCTGAAAATTAGATCGCGACAATTTATAAGAATTAAAATCAATTCTCACCGCTTTAATTATTCAACCCTACTTTTTTGACATTTTTGACATTTGACATTCTCTGCTTGCTTCAGATGACAAGAGACACCTCTCAAGCTCTGATTTCAAAGTCGAATATTTTCCACCGTATCCCCATTTTCTTCGAAATATTCCCTGTTGTAGCTAGGAAGCAAAAGTCGATAACTCTGAACTCTAAAGTAAGAGCTTTAGGAATATAAAAGGGTCGTTCAAGATGCACAACTTGCCCTATCTTCTCTCAAGCATACGAATCTCGAAAAACTCTTCTCGTGTTACGAAGTAGAAACTTCTTCTCGCGTACACTTTTCTACATACTTGAGTGTACAGTTGAGAGAGGACTGTCCCGGAAGCGATTGCTTGTTTTCCTATGGACGACATATCTCACTAAAGAGTTATTCAAGAACTGTGTGATCGAGTTTGTACCTTTTTAAGAACATTTTCATCATTTTGATAAGCAGTCGCAAAAGATTGAGCTTCTTGTTTCACATAAATTTCAAACATCGTGAGACGCATGAGTTAATCATGGAAATTACCCAGTGTGAATTAAATAATGAATTTAAATTCCGTGAATATGGAAAAGAGACAAATTTTCTATACAACCATTATGCTCTATTTGTGAATCATTCATTCGCGACCTAATTTTACCTATGAAAACTTCCGATACCTCACGTATTTCATTGTCTCTCTCGATCAACGATTATTTTTATAATCTCACGGAAAGCTTACAAAATTCAGTACCGCTCTCCCAACTCCACAGCATCTGAATTCGAAATGAACTTCCACCGCAAAAATCTAGTTAATTTACCCTCCATTCTCCGATTCAACCAGTAATATTACTAACCTGGATATCAAAAATTCAGAACGTCCGCTTCAGTATGAAGATTACCCAACACAATCGCAGAAAAACGAATTTAGAACAGTGTTGGTTTGGTACAACTTTAATTGTCGGATAAATAATGCGCCAGAGCGTGCCTCGATTTTAAATGCTGGATAAAGGAAGCGACAGCGGCGTGCTGGGAACGCATTTGGAATATTCAAGGGTGGAAGGAGAGAATATAAATACAAATAAGATGAGACAAGGGTTAATGGACGGGATGTTGCGTGTAAATTTACAGTAGCTCCGATTTTATTCGAATTCCCTGTACTTTCAGTTCGTTCGAATCTCATGGAGATTATTGGAAGCTTCTTGTGAATTTTTCAATAATTTTTATGTTCGATTTCTGGCAAAATTTACAACGGATTCTGAAAATTTCTGCAAGATTGTATATTTTTTTTGCGATGAATGAAAAATCTAACAGATACACGTAACAAAATTTGGATTGAATTTAATGATGAATGATTGAGAATGAAAATTTTGAGAGGTATTCGATAACTCTGAAAAATGGATATTCTCATTCACAAGATAGTTAATTTTTTCAAAATACCTTGAAAGAAGACAACAAAATTTTAGAAATTTATAGAAATTGGAAAGTTCAGATAATGAAATGGAATTTTTTCGTATCAACAAAAGCAAAATTGCATATCCAAGTACAATTACATGTTTCACTTTTTTTGAATAACCTATTTTCTACTTGAAATACTCCCTCATAAAAATTCTCGAAAACTCAACGTTAAATTGAGTATCCTATTATACAAATTCGCCTCACCAGGGTTAAAACAGAACTTAATATTCTCAAGCCCATCCAGAACTATCTAGAACATCGTTACGACCCCGCCACGTAATCCATCGTAACGACGAACGCACATCCAGCGAGCCAGCTTGGATCCTTCCCCGAGAAGTGCGCGAGCAAGAAACGTTACCTCGATAAGGAATGCTCACTTGGAAAATTCGCGCAGTCCCGGGGAGAGGCAAAAACTCCGCCGCAGTTTCCGAACGAGATAAACTAAATTGTATTACGTTGCTCGCAAAACCGCTTGCAAATCTAAAACTCCGCAACAATATAATAGCCCGGGGGATGGGCAAAAAACCAGGGAAGAGATTTTTCACTGAAGACGCTTTTTCCTTGCCAGAAAACTCAATTAATGGACGGCGAAGTGTAAGCAGAAACAGCACATCGATAGCCTTTGCAGAATCTGATGTCTGGTACGTGCCGAAACTGTGTACGTACGAGATGTTCGGTATGCAAGCGACGCACGAAACAGATTAACTTAGTCATACCAACACACAGAAACAGCTTTATTGTGCGGAGCTGGCTCCATTCGATTGAGCTTACTGCCAGAACTTGATATATATTACAGATAAGGGCTGCATGCGCTGGATAAAAAAAGTAATCGATGGTGGAGAAAGATTTAATGTTGGGAAATGGGAATTGAGTCATTTTCTATAGTTGTAATGGCGGATATACTGAATAAAAGTTTGACTTCAACTCATGAAATAATGAAAATTGTGACATTCTTCGTCATCGATACAATTTCATTCGCGAAAATAAATTTCGGTAAAAAGTAGTGAGGGGAGTGATACCTGGAAAATTTGGAATCTTGAAGGAATATGAAACAACCAGAAAAAAAAATTTCCCATTTTCCGTTTTTCCCCACCAATGGAATATTAAATTCCGGCACATCCTACAAATTACACGGAAGAATCACCTCGAATCGCACATTCCAAAATGGAAATTCAGCGAGTGAAATTTATCATCAGAAATTCTGAAATACAAAGCTCGCGATACGAGAATGGCATGTAATCGCGGCTGATAGCGTAGTCTCTCTGTGCGGCTTCTGGGGTCATCTTGAATAGATAGACTCGTGTTGTTAACGTAACCCCTCGCAATCTCGACGTTATCAAGCACACGCATGTTTATATCTACTAATGAAAAGGCTGTGTGTGGGCGTGCAGCGTCAACGCATCCGTGCATACCAGCCTTCAACGTGGATCTGGAAATCGGAATGTTGGGAGCATTTCTTAAAGGCGGCGAAACTGAGCACTGGTTGTTGTAAGATTGGGATAACGCGATACCCTGGATTTCACAGCGGGAAATTGATACGTTCTCAGCTGAGGGATCGGATTTCCGTAATTTCGTGGAAAACTTGATCGTTTTCGAAGTTGGGACGCCTGTGTAATGCGGGATTAGGTCCTGGGATATTCGGGTGGATCTGAAATTGAATGGTGGAATGTATCTTCTAATGGGGTTATTTCTCAAACAGAAAATATGTAAAATATTTTGGGGTCAAACTGAACTAATAAATGTTATGATTATAATGATTTTTTGATAAAAAATCGTAGAAAAACTCACTATCTAATTTCATCAATGCCGGAAACATTACATTCAAAATCGCACAGTTGACGAGTCGTTTCCCGGAAACAAATCAATAATTCAATATGTACCCGTTACTTAATAATGAAGTACTCGCATAATGAAAAAATTAAGCGATCGTAAAATTCGAGCTTTTCCATCGTTATTCTCTTTTCCATGCCTTTTTGCCAAATAGCCTAACGCAATAAGCCAAGTTAATAACATTACACCGTCTTGGGTCGAGCATTACCGTCCCATTTGCAATTTACGATTGAAGCTCGACATGCCTCACGGAGGGCGTATAGGTTGGTCAACCACGAGCTTTTATAACTGCGCCAATTTCCGCAGAGCAACGACACGCTCGCCGCGATTTAAACTTCCATGCCAGGAAATAAAAAGTCGGGACAAGGCGATGGCTATACGCCAGTTTCGTTATCGTTCCTGAGTTGATTCACGTATTATTTTATTGGATAGCTCTATGAAACAAATTATCTTCATATTTCGGAAATAAAGATTCCACGGAATGCGTATAGTTTTGACGGAACTGAGCTCAACATTTTCGTCGTAATTGCACGTCTTCTTTAACGATGTTATATTTATAGAAATAGTGACTGTTATCCGAATCGCATGACGATCGTAATTGCGAATTACAGCTGGAAATACATGTCACATACGAGACACGTTACCATTGTAATGGCTTGAATTATGGCAACTCTATAATTTCAACTATTACGAGTTTCCTTGGAACGAGAGGAATTCGAAGCCCCGAATGACGGGAGATTGAATAACGTTACGTCAAGTGCTCACACAATGTTGAAATTTCATTGAAGTTAGAGTTGTGTTTTGTATTTCCTTGCGGTGATGTAGGAAACAGTGATTAGATTGTATTAGATATTGGGTGGAAAATGACGTACAGGAATATGAATATTTTTGTGACTTGACATCGAATTTTTATCTGTTTCAAAATTTGGAGAGATTGGCTATTTCCGAAATTTCGTGGAATGGGTTGGTTCTACCCTTTTTTGATTTTCTTCGCGACAGCTACTTTGTGAGTATCGGAGTTTCTGATTACGCGAGGTTTGGTGGTAATGACTTATTATTTGTGAATCGTGACTGTGATGCAGTGTTGTCCAAGGGTTCAACGTCACCTTCATTCCAGCTGATTTTTCTATAGGCGCTGGGACTTCTGCTTATCAAATTGAGGGGGCGTGGGATGCTGACGGTAATATTTTTTGAATATTTCTTTGGAATCATTGGATAATAGTGGATTATTGATGATTGAATATAAAATACATGAAAATTAATAGGGACCCTAATATTCTTTGGCAATGCGAGATATTCGCAAGTAAAATTGATAGCAAATTTTCGAAATCATTCAAAAATATTTCGATCCTCCGAATCCGGGATGTTTTGTAGCAAACTTAGGTGACATTTTCGAAAAATCACGAAAATTTTCTGTTATAAAATCAATCACAAGTTTTCTGGAAACTCTGTAAATTAAATTTCATGTTAGTTGGGGAAACACGTGAAAATTTGTTGAAGAACAAGATGAGTTGAAAAATATTCTTGGAATTAACGTAATGCTGATAACGCTTGTTGAGAAAAAAAAATTGCAGAATTCCTCGATTCATAAGAAAAGGAAAAGTTAGGCAATTATTTTTCTAAATTCCCAAAAATTGACAGAATAGCACAGAAATTATGATGATGGCTCAAAATTTTGAGAAAATAGTCGAATTCGTAAACATTTATTACAGGATTCGCAAATTTTATGTGGTATATAAAGTATGAATCGATTACACGTATCATACTGGAGATATTCTAAAAAAGCTTTCAGTA
Source organism: Platygaster equestris (assembly GCA_030522785.1). Lineage (NCBI taxonomy): Eukaryota > Metazoa > Arthropoda > Insecta > Hymenoptera > Platygastridae > Platygaster > Platygaster equestris. Next base: position 11,351 of record JAPYZK010006013.1, read on the forward strand.
TCATCAGAAATCTCCAAAAATGCTGCTAAATATCCACATTAAAACAAATTTTTCAAAAGTTCTATAAAAATACGAAATACACGAAAGAAGTACAGAATTTGTAAATATCCACCAAAGTTTCTTCGAATTCTTGGATTCTCCTAAAAACATTTGTAAATCCTACACACATTCAATCAATCAGTCATCGAATCTGAACGCGAACATATTTCTCCTTCACACTAGATCTTCAAAATCAAGAAGCAATTTCAACCCTCGACCCACCCCCTCCCCCCAAATTTCGTCTCGATCCACCCCTGATATTAAATTATCATTCAAACTCATATTGCAATGTTCTCTGTTAGGAAAAGGGAAGAGCAATTGGGATCATATTACCCACTATGACCCGAGGTACTCGTGTTTTCAAGATAACGGTGATGTAGCCTGCGACTCTTACTACAAGTATCGCGAGGACGTGAAACTCCTCAAAACAATAGGAGTGCGTGTTTGCTTTACCAAGAGCCCCCTCAATATTTCATGAGCAGTCTTTAGTCTGTTTTCTCAAAATCAGCATTTATAAACGTTGCAAGATCTCAAGATCCAATTAAGTCAATCTCGACCCAGCAACGAGTCGTTTGTTTCCGTACTGTGATTCGAATTGGGGTCATGTTTTAAAGAACATTCATTTCAGAAATATGAAATTCCGTAATTGTAACACATCGAGTCTCTGGGGTTTCTCATTAAATGTTATCACAAATCTGGTACTTTTATTATGAATCGGGAAAAAGGTTAAAACATTTGGAAAAAAAAACGTATGCACACAATTGCAGTTCCAACACTACCGCTTTTCCCTGAGCTGGTCCCGAATGTTGCCAACCGGTTTCTCAAACAGCATTAACCAAAGAGGTATAGCTTATTACAAAAATCTGCTCAGCGAATTGCGCCGCAACGAGATATTGCCTTACGTGACGCTTTATCACTGGGATCATCCCTCCACCCTCGACAAATTCGGGGGCTGGACGAACGAGCTTATGATCGATTGGTTCGTCGATTACGCTCGAGTGGTCTTTACTGAATTAGGAGATGAAATTAAATTCTTTACG
>JAPYZK010006014.1:0-17095 GCA_030522785.1 Platygaster equestris
TAAATAAACGACGAAAAAACGTCGCCCTCAACTGGCTATAACAGGGGTCCAAAAGCTCTCACTGTAGAATTTATTCCATAAAATTGATATACGATCAAAAAAACCGTTCAATTGCAACGAAGCCTAATGACTTTCTTCTATTTTTCCGTCTCTAAGCACTGTTCCGTAAGAGAAGCGTGAAGAGCACGTGCATGCTCGTTTTCGCGGTAATGCCCGTTAAGTTGACTCGAAACGCAGCAAGATAACACCAGCGCCGAGCGAGGGAGGCGAGGGCGGAGTAAAAGAGCGAAGAGGACAATAAAAAAAAAGGGAACGAGAAGGTAAAGACACATAATAGCAGGATGTTACAACGCCCGTGTCCGGTACATAAGTATCATAAATGAAAGTGTCTTCATTCATAGATACATATTTCCATACAATTGCAGGTATTGGTTCGTATCTTATGATATCGCCATTATGTGCAGGTCGCCGCATTGCATATGTACATAGCACCATTATATACAAATTTCTAGTAATGCGGGGCTACTGCTGCATCAATAATAAAGTTGTTTAGATGTCTTGATATTGAAGCATTGCGAGACCATTCAGCACGTGCGGGAAGAGAGAAAAAACGTACCGAAGCGCGTTCAATGACTCGAATTTACCGCTATCATTTAAGGATGCATCGCGATCAAAAGTTCATCGCGAGAGGGTGACTGATGACGATTTAATGATTCAATAGTATATTGTGCGACTAGTGGGAGAAAGAGGAGATTCCTCGAGCGTGGAGATTGCCTCACGAGCGTAGCGAGTGTGGCAACACGCGAGTTTTTTTGATCGAAAAAATCGAAAACGGTTTTTTTGATCGTCTATCAATTTTATGGAATGAATTCTACAGTGAGAGCTTTTGGACCCCTGTTGTAGCCAGTTGAGGGCGACGTTTTATCGTCGTTTATTTAAGATTAAAAATTTTCAAACAAATCCAAATTTCTTAATTTTTGAAAAAACTTTTTAATTGTCAAAATCCTTTCAAGAATACGAATTTTTGAATTTTTTGAGGAACGCAAAGTATTGAGAATTTTCGAATAATTTTGAAGTCAATAAATTAAAAAAAAAAAATTGAGGATTTTTGTGTTTTATAAGAAATCACAATTTTCGGATGTTTTAAGAAAATTGCAGTTTCGAAATTTAAATAAAAATATACAGTTTTAGAATCTTTTAAAAAACATAGGATTTTCGTATTTTTTAAAAGACGCAAAATTTTACTAATTTCCGAAACACTTGAAGATTTTTGAACTTTTTCGAAAATTTGAATTTTCGTAAGAAACTGGAATTCTCAAATTTTTCAAAAAGTTCAGGATTTTTTAATTTTTGTGAAAAACATCAAATTTTCACTATAAAAAGGCATAGAAATTTTTGATGATTTTCAAAACTAACAATTTTCAAAATTTTCATAGAACTCGAAATGTCAAATTTGTTAAAGCACGTAAAATATTCGAATTTTCAGAAAAACTCAAAATTCGCAAATCGGTTATAGGACTAAAACTTTTTTCGAATTTCCAAAAACTTGGAATTTCTTCATTAAAAAAAAAACTCAAAATTTACGGACGTTCATAAAATCTAACAATTTTCAAGAATTAGATATAAAAATTCAGTTTGAGAATCTTTTGAAAAACTTAGGATTTTCATATTTTTGAAAGGACTCACAATTTTAGTCGCACACAATATTTAATTCAACAACCGCGAAAAATATGTGATTTCATGGCCCTGCTGAGAGGGGAGGGAAATAATGGGTTACCTGATTAATTGACGCAACAACCGCCCTCAGAGTTTTACTACGTACTTTAGGGAATTAAAAACTAATTAACCCTTTCGTTGCTTAGATTTTCATCGGAATTGATAACGACTGTATTCGACACTTTTTATAAACAACAACAAAAACATTGCAGCAATACAGTTTTTTAATTTTGGGGTTAGGGTTGGGGAGTTTGACGTTTCGGTATATGTCGAGTCGCTCGTCCGCCATCTTGTTTCCATTCTCCGTGCGTAAACGGTCGCTAAACTGAGCGTGAGTGAGTAAATAGCTATAGGTCGTTAAGATGAGCGTGGGCAAACAGCTTATTCGCCCACTAGTGGGCCTCTCAGCAGGGCCACGAAATTACATATTTCTCGCGGGCTTTGAATAAATAATATTACCATGTAGTTTATCCCTAGTGATTCTAGTTTTTATAAACATCCGCTCTATCGCGCATGTCCTGTCCGAATACGTACAAATGGCCGACCAAGAACGTTGTATCACGTATCTATATATACATTTAATGGCGACGTTCAATTGGGGACATCCCCACCTATCCCATCAGCTATATATCCAGTGTATATTACAGATCAGTGCCATACACTGACATAATATATTTGCAGATGTATATTATATCAGTGACCACATATAATACTGAAGTCCCGCGGACGGGACGGGACGCTCGACTTGATCAATGATCAAAGTTCAACTTCGAGGAAAAATATTTTTATCATTGTACTTCCAAACTTTTTTTTGTTCCAAAAACGATCAATTTAAAAATCGAGCGACATCGTCAACATTTTGTACGTACTTCGTAAAAAATCGTCCATTCTTTAAACGAAATTAATATATACATTATACGGAAAAAAATTGCAGCGCACGTTTATTTACTATTAAAAAAAGTTTTCGATTGACAATTTAGTTGATTTAGTTACTCCAGGCGTGATGAGTTAGTCCACATTTTCTAAAAACACCCGATATATGCATCGGAAGCCATCCTTCCTAGGCATCCACGAGGCTCAGAACGCACCCACCGAAACACCCTGCCTCCGCCGGTCTCGATTTAATGTTTTGCTTCCTCTTTAACGATAAGGGAATGCGATTTTAGATTGTTGATGTAACGGCCTGATGTATATAAAAACGATTAATGCAACAGTAATTACAATAATCACAATAATAAAAATATGTTTTAAATTAAAGTTACGATAAGCAAATATGTGTATAACGAAATAATGACTGGAAATAAAATTTTTTCCCTGTGGTAATTTTCAACTGGAAAAACGCATAATGTTCGTAAAAATTTCCCGAAACCGCAAAAATTTGAAGTGCAAGAAAATTGATCCGAAATAATATTTTAATGGTACGTTTTTTGGAAGAAGTATCAAAAATAGGGGAAATATCCTGATTGCCTAATCTAACTATCTGAACGTTCTGTGCGCGAATAAAATATCATTGGCACACAGTTTCACTTGCTGTGGCAATGAATTATTGTTTGCGGTGAAAATCCTTTGTTGCATTGTGCAGAGGCTTTGCACAATTCAGAAGCTTGATTTTAAGAGTTTACGGAAGTTTTTTTTAATTCAGAGCCGCAAACTAGCATATAAGGCATCGCACTTGCACATTAAAAGAAGCAATTAGCTGCGCTTCGCGAACAAGCTGATGCCCGGAAGCGATAGAATGAGTTGCGCGTGCCATCCTAGTTTGCCTTACGCAGCAGAACGTCATCCTTAGCTGAAAAATCTTACTTCATCACACTATAACACACGATTTTAATATCACGAAGCTTTTTTCTTTGCCATTTTGTTTTTTGCAAAAATTGATTTTAGATTCTCTTTATTCAAGTCCGGTGCTACGATAGAGCTAATTCCCTATAGTATAATAGTTAATTCCCTAATTCTTTAAATTTTCAAAATTTTGAATATTCTAAAAGTTTCAAACATTGTCAAAATATCATAAAAGTTCGAAATTCATGGAATTTTTTCGATTTTCGTATATCGCAGAGACCCAGAATTCTCAAGAATTTCTAAAACTCTTGAAAGCTCAACAATTCTGAAAATTTCCAACAATTTCCATTTTTTCGAAAAATTCCCACAATTCTCAAAATCCTTGAATTGATCGTAATTTTGAGTATCATCGAAATAGATCGAATTTCCAAAATTCTTAGAACTTCCAAAAATTCCCATTCCTCAAAAAATTTCGAGCTTTTCTTAAAATACCCGAAATTCTTGAAATTATTCAAATTATCAGAATTAATAAAATGTGTGAAATTCTCAGAATTTTCAAGAATATCCTGAATTTTTTCATATTTCTTGAATTCTTGGAATTTTTGAATTAAAATTTCACAAATTTCAATTCGATTTTCAAGAATTCCACAAATTCTTGATTTCTTGAAATTCTCGAAATATCCCAAACGTTTCAACAATTTGGAAATTTCCAAAATTGACAGAATTTTGTGAATTTTTGAGATGCATGAAATTCTTATGATTGAGGAATTTTGCAGAATCTAAAAATGCCCAAAAATTTCCGAAACTCTTAAAAGTTTTAAAATTCTTAAAATTCAGAACAAATTCCATTTCTCCAATAACTTCGAATAGTTCGCAAAATCTCTGAAATTCTTAAAATTTTTGGAATCATCAATATTATTGTAATAAAATTTCGAAAATTTTGAAAGTTTCCACACCTTTTCAAACTCCGAAAATTCATAAAAGTTCAACAAATTCTCGAATCCTGGAAATTTTCCGATTTTTGGGATGTTCCAAACATTACGAGATTGAAAATTAGTAAAATCTTGAAAATTTTGAAAATTTCCGGAATTCATGAAATTTTGTTGATTTTCGAATTTCTTAGAATTCTCAAATTTTTAAAATTCTTGGATTCTTGGAATTTCCAAATTATCAAAATATTCTGAACGTTTCAACACTGAAAATTTCCAAAATTTTAGAAATTAATGGAATTTTCATAATTTCCGAATTTCGACGAATCTGAAAATTTTCAAAAATTTCTGAAACTTAAAATTCCTCAGATTCTCAAAATTTACAACGAATTCCATTTATTAAAAATTACACAATTCTTAAAATCGTCTAAATTCTTGAAATTCTTTGAATTATCAAAATAAATTAAATTTCCAAAATTCTCAAATTCCAGAACGTTCCAAACTTTCCAGCAATTCTTGAAATTTCGAAAAATTCTCAAATTCCTAGAAATTTCGAATTTTTTCGATATTTCAAAAGTTTCAACACTTTGAAAATTTTCAAAATCATCAAAATTTTAACAATTGCCGGAATTAATGAAATTTTTATCATTTCCCAAATTATAATCTACTTGACAGGGATGAATTAAAAAACTTTCGAATTTTTCAATTTCCGAAGAAAATGGAGAAAATTGACCGTTATTTTCTCGCTTTTCGAATTCTCAAGTTCGAAAATTTCTGTTTCTGAATATTCGAATTTCAAAATTTCCTTTTTTTACTTTCGGAACTCGAAATTATGACATTCATTTTCTCGGTTTCGAGTTCAAGGACGCCAGAGATCTTTTTTTTACGGAATATTAAAAAAAAAGGCCCGAGCATCGAGTGTCTTTATTAGGATGCGGCGCAGGCGAGGATTATAGGTCGGCGCTTGCCATAAAACAAGTCGAACGCGGTATTTTATGCTGATCGATTTGTACTGATTTTATAACTTCACCAACTCCTCGCTGAACTCGCGTTCGGATTCCAGGTCTCAAACGAACCGCGATATATTTATATCGGCAATATAAATTCAAAACTGAGCTTCACATGTAATGTGCACCGAGTTTCCCCTTTTGTTTGGCTCTGCCAATGCTCGCGCCCCTGAAGTACCCTTTTTTTGCACCTAGCGAATGATGCATTTCTAGCCACTTTTTATGGCTTTTCATGGAGCCGATACTCGCGAGTTACTGAAATTTCTCGATAACCGCCCACAGTATTTTTGCGACCCCATATCTTTCTTGCCTTTATTACCGATATTTTTTTATCCTCTTTATGTGAGTGAAGACTGTCTTCGCTGGATTTTTTAAGTTTCCGTTTCTGAAGGATATTACACGTATTTTCGAACATTTTTTTAATAGTGCGAAAAGAATCGAAAATTCCGATTCCGGGATTCATAAAGGATAACCCTTAAAGAACGACAACCTATATTCGACATATATAAGATCTATAAATGACCTATATGTAACTTATATAGGTGATCTATAATCGCCTGACCTATAAATTATTATTATTGTTATTATTATGAATTGCAATGAAAATAAAACATCAATGATTCAAATTATCAAACTTAGGACTACATTTCTCAGTAGCGGATCTAGTGGGGGGGGGGGGGGGGGGGGGGGGGGTTTGGAAATAAAGTTAAAAATTTGTGTTTAAATCCGATGTCCAAATTCGAAGTTTCGAGCTTCAAGTTGAAATTTCAAGTTTGATGTTTACATTTGAAGTATATAGCTTACTGTTTTCAAATTTTTTCCAAATGAACTCAACTCAATCCAGAATTAACTGCAGTTGACTCAGTAGTGTTAACTGAAGATCTGTAGAAAAATTAAAAAATGACATTCAATTTAGCTTATAGATGCTGATTACTCATTTAATAAACATTGAGAACATCAATACAATAAAGATTTTAAAAACCCACCCCGAAATATTTTTCTAGATCCGCCCCTGACATTTCTAGTCGATTTATTGTTAAAAAAGTTTTCAAAATGTCCAATTCAAAATCATTAAAACAGAAAGTGACGAAAGATCAAACAGAAATAGGATGTATCCAACATTTTTCATATTATTCATGTCCAATCTCTTATAAACCAAAACTCAATAAACCATGAGTTTATCCATATTGCTCACATCGAATATATTGAACTAAAAATATATTCCTCATTTTGCATGATACAAAATACACTCACCACTTCGATAAAATATAAACACATATTTATAAAAACGCGTTATCAAATAGCTATAAACAATATTCCTGACGCAGAATAAGCACGGCAGTCGTCGTTCGTCATTATTACACAATTCAGTAGTACATAATCTCGTCGCTGATTAGAGTTATCATGAACCCAACAATATATTTATGTAGTATGCGGAGATAAAGTTCCTTTAAATGAGACACTTCGACTCTGTGAAGTTCTCTCGGTCGGTCGAAATGTCTTCGGCAGCCAATGCGAGAATTTCCTCACAAACTCGCTTGTAAACCCAGGCATTGCCTTCCAACCTCTTACGGCGAATTCCGACCATGGGCTTGTCATTTACGAGTCCTTCCACCAAACAAACTTCCAATTCAAATTTGCAGGACTTTTTTGAATGGCAGTGCTTGCCAACGCTTTTTTTATCTGGGCCAACCAGCTCGCTTTCGCCTCGTAGCACAAAACTGTAAAGTTTCAACAGGATCAGTACAGCTGATTCAGTATTGCGTTTAAATTGGACAGAAATTGGGTTCAACTGGACAAAAGTTGTAAAAATTGTACAATTCGGAAATTCTGAAAAAGTGGAACCTATGAAATTGGAATTTCAAAAATTTTACATCTCAAAGTGCGGAAATTCGATTTTACATATTGGTAAAATGAGAAATTTACAATTTCAAGTTTTTTATACAGTGAAAATTCCGATTCCACAATGTTGATCAAAATTGCTTACCCTTTTTGATGACAAATGATGCCTTTGCGCTGGAGAGCTCTTCGCAGTTGAGACAGAACGTATTTTGGGGAATCACTGGATGTCGTGGAGACATTGCATAAGCCCTTCGAAAAATAAAATTCATCCTTAGTTTTTGAACTCTAATTTTTTTATTTTTGATCAATTTGGGGAAACTAACCTTTCCTGAGAGCAGATTTGGCTGATCTGGTAAAACAGTATCATTTTTAATCCGTTTTTTTGGGGTCAGTACATCTCTTACACGATTGAAAACTTTTCTGGCGCTGCCTGGGGTGTTTTGGGACTGAGGAACTCTGAAAAATTATGCAATATCAATTACTATTTCCAGTGTCAAATTACAAAAAAAGTAAACATTAATTATCGTCACTTATAAACAAAATAATACGAATTACTCTGAATTATATACATATATGTGTAGTGAAAAATAAAATTGATTTATGTAGTGAAAATTTATTCAACTGGATGAAAACATCTTTTTGGTTTTAATTTTACTTTACCTAGACTGAGGTGTCCCTGAACTTTTTGACGGCGTAACTTCATTTTCCAATATATTTGGTTTTTTTGGAGGGACTGTAAGAAAAGGAAATATGATACAGTTTTAAAAAATACGGACAATAAAACAAGCAATTAATAAAGTTTCCAACTAATATAACGATGAGCAAATTCTTTGTATTCAAGATCATATAAAAATATAACTACAAAAAGGATACAAAAAATACATGGAATGTGAAAAAAATTCAAATAACATCAAATTTGCGACTAGGAAAATGAATAAGAGAAATATATTCTGCAGCTCATATCCAGACCAGCGAAAAGCAAGCACCCATATTTTTTTATGAGCCTTACTCGGAGAAGATGTTTCGCTTTCCTCGTCATTTCGAGGTCTTTTACGAGGCGATACCATGGTTTCATTTTTTCTTTTGTAATCTGGAAAGTAAAAGTAAAATTGAATTATGTGTATCAATATGCGAAATGAGAAAATTTCAAAATTGATAAAGCACAAATTTTCAATTTATGATTTCACTGAGTCAATCTCATACCATTTTTCGTGTCATCTTGAGGAACATTACAAGCAGTTCTGTGCCATGGAGATTGACTGAGGTCACTCACAAATTCCTGCAGTTCCATGTCATTTGTTTTCACAGTAACACTCTGAAATAAAGAAATTGATAAATTATATGAAAACTGGTGGAAACTTGAAAAACGAAGGAATATTAAAAATTACTTGTCGAATGATAGGTTTGGTAATTGGCGAAATCTTCAATGACAACCCTCGAAGTTTTCTATCCAGCAACAGCAAGTATGTTGCAGTCCTGTAATCAGTTCTATTGCTCTCTTGCAATTGCTTCCAAATATTTTCTGTACTTTCACCACAAATGGCCGAAATGGTGTTGAGAACGTCTTCGTTTTTCTCCAACTGCAAATGCAATCAAACTGTTACAAAGAAATCATGAACTTTACATCAACTCTATGAGATGTTGGTAATATTTAGAAAAATGATGATAATCATCAGTTTAGTACTTGAAATTTGCACATTCGAAGTAAACATGTAGAGAAAAAAATGCATCTTGAAATAAAATTTGTGAATTAAACAAGTTTAGATCCCAGAATTTTTCAATCTCAAAATTTAAAATTAATATTTACAGTCGTCTTTTTAGCTACGGTGACAGGATTTAAAAAATCTGCTGTAATCCAGGGATGATCACACAAATCCTTGATGCTTATCCTGTTCTGAGGGTTGATTTGCAACATTTCTCGAATTAACATTCGACTTTTTCGAGACAACCAAGCAGGTTCTTCGTAACACCCTTTCTGTAAATTATCAATCAAAATTACAGAAAAATTAGTACACAGACTTTGTATTGCAATAACTGTGTATTTACCAGTATTTTTTGATAAAGAAATTCAATATTTGCGTCATCAAATGGTAGGAATCCACACAAAAGAGTGTAAAGAAGAACGCCCATGCTCCATATGTCTACTTCTCCACCTGTTTTTGAACAGGAAAAATTGTTAAACAAATAGTAGTCTTCTATGTTCAAATGTATTTATTAATATTGAAATATTTACCCAAATATTTTTTTCCGAGAATAAGCTCCGGTGCTGCATACGTCGGAGATCCACATGAAGTGTAGAGAAAGTTTCGTATTCCACCTTTTGGTTTGGCACAAAGTCCGAAATCGATCAATTTCAAATTCTGATCTTTATCCAGTAATACATTTTCCTGCAAAGAACAATTTGATTATTTTTTAGCATTCACTTTTTTTGTACATAGCGTACTTACTTTTTATGTTACAGCTTCGATATTTATCATTGCTAATTTTCTTGATATTAATTTTTGAAACTGGCATTATTATATCTGAATTCTGCATTTTCAAACTGAGAGGTATGGAAAATTTTTTTTAATTTCTATTTGTAAAACTTGGGATTTTTTATTTAGGGTTTAATTTTTGAAAAAATCTTTCTACAATATACGAAAAATTAATAGCATTAAAAATGTCATACTGGTTTCAAGTCACGATGAGCATATCCTAAAGTATGTAGATACGCGACCGCTGAAACTATTTGCCTGAAAAATTTCCTTGATTCTGTTTCGCCCAGTTTATTTTTTTCAACTGAAAAATAATTTGGTTTGATGAGAATGTGCATAGCAGTACAAATTATTTTTCAACTTATGTGAGGTTTTAAAACAAGACAGAGGTGAGTTTTAGATCACATGAGTTGCAAAGTGATTATAACACTAGTTGAAAAGTTCATTTTATCCTGCAATGTAGAAAAAGTGCGTTCAGAAAATGACAACAATGAAAAAGTATGCATTTTTTCCATAGCATTGGATGCAATAAAATTTTGTGGAAGATAAGTCAACAATGAATTACCTATATGATCAAACAATTCTCCACCGCAACAATACTCAGTGACCATGAAATAATGACTCTCAGTTTCGATGACTTGGTATAATTTACAAATGTGTTGGTGCATAAGTGTTTTCATAGCTTCAACTTCCACCTTTACCCTTGGTAAATCGTCCTGAGAAATTCAAAATTATTAAAATATTTTGAAATTCTGCAATTTTTTTCAGAATTTAAAATTTCCTCTTTCCAAGTTTTAAGTTTGAAAACTTTCCCAATTTTGGAATGTTTGGAAGGTTGAATGCAATTTTTTCGATGAAAATGTTTACCCACGTTTCGTCGCAAATATCCTAATTTTTGCAAGATTAATGCATACCACCCCTATTCCCCCCCCCCCCCCCCCCCCCCCATCCCCCCCCCCCCCCCGCCCAATTGTCAGAAACGACATACGAAGCCGTCTAAAGAAAACTGGAGGGAAACAAATATTTTGTAATGTTTTGACTCACTCCAAGAGCCGATTTTTCCATAATTTTAATAGCGACTTTTTCACCGGTTGCTACATGGGTCGCGAGTTTCACCTTCGCAAATCCCCCACAACCGATTGTCTTTTCGAGCTCGTAGAGCCCTTTAAGGGCAGCGTAACGCACCATTTTCCCGGAAATTTAGAACAAACCATCGATTTTTATCATCTCTGACTATTTGAGAGTCTTGTCAACTGTGGAAAGTAAACAATGATGCTTGTTTTGACTTTTGACGGTTACGGCGGTTAGGCAATCAATCAATTTGAATCAGAACACCTATTTGTCGGTGCTGCCAAAATTAAGACCAAAGGTTTTGAGCTCGAGCACTGATCTGTATAATACATTGGATAGCTGATCCCATTCCCCTACCACTAGTTTTTTGACCCCAATTGAACCGCGCCATTTGTAGGATTGGGACAGGACATGCGTGCTAAAGCAGCGCGACATTTAAATTTACACGGGGTAAATGGCTGATTTTGAATTTCGCGCTGCTGTATCGCACATATGTCCTGTCCGAATACCTACAAATGGCCGACCAAGAACATTGTATCATATATCTATACATATATTTAATGGCGACGTTCAATTGGGGTGGTTATACCCCTGATAGGAACTATATAGGAAGGGGTATATATTGTTATCCGAGAAAAATCGATAACTGTGGTGTATCGATCTGGAGTATCGTTTTAATGTTATTGTTTTGACACCAATACATAACCAAAAAAGTTTTACTCTTAGTCACTCTTAGTTGCAAACAGTGGAAAAGATGAAGTTTATACAAAAAATTCAGAGATTTATATTTGTCTTTAGTTTACTTTTATAATTGAAACGTACAAATGCATCTCTGTGTCATAACAGTGTTTTCCGCGAGATCATTGGGAACTTGACAACTATTCGCCAATAAGGAATGAATAATTATCAAAAATTATGGCAGTGCTAATAAAGAAACGAGTCTTGGCAGAATATTCACAGAGTCAGGTATGGATATTGATAAAATCAAATTTTTTCCCCATTTTGAATTTCTGAATCTCGCGATTCTTGAATGAGAATTTGCAACTTGCAAGTTTTCGATGTTTTTTTTCTTCTATCTTTTCATCGAAAATTCTCATCCCGATGTAATTCAGACATTTCCAACATTGACAGCTCGAGTTCTCTTGATTTTAAAACAGCAATCGTGAAATATATATCGACATGTCAAAACTTCAACGTTTGTAAATTCCTGGATTTTTTTATTGTTCAATTTGAAAATGTAAGTTTTGAAATTTTATTCGTCATTCAAAATTTAAATCATCAGCAGTGTTGACAGATCGACATGAAATTTCATTGATTTTTGTTCATGAGTATTTAAAAAAAATGTCATTATTGACAGGTAATCAATGAGCCGTCGGCGAAAAGATTAAGATCTTTGAGGCTCGTTTCCACCACAAAATCCGGCGGTGATGGGAGTTCAGCCTCTGCTTATATAGAATGCTTGGAAAAATGCAAGGGCGGAAACGACGCGTTGCAGCTCCTAGTTCGCATATCCGACACTCTTTCCCAAATGTCGGCGGAAGACGTTCCAAGCGCGGTCAAAAAACTCATCGAGCGTTTTTCCGTGGAGCAGGAGTCCGCAGTGCGAGCCAAAATATTTTGGGTCTTGGCAGAATTGGGGGAAATTACGCCCGATAAAGCGGAAAAAATACGCATCGTCAACGAGACCATTAATTTACTGAACAACGAACACTCCCATCGAGCCAAAAGTCAAGGATTGGCTACTTTGCTGAAATTAGGCCATCATAACGAGTATAATTGTTTTTTTGGCTGGAAAAATTTATAACGCGGGAACGTCTGACAGGGATATTTTTTTGAATGGAATTCGTATTTATTTGGTCTGAATATGTATTTAGAAATGTTATGAAGTTATGAAAATTTTCAAATTGAGGAAAATAATGGGAACGATTAAAATTTTGAAAATTTCCAGAGTTGGTAAAAGCGTGAATGTGTCCGAAATTTTTGTAATTTTCAAATCTCTCACAAATTTAAAAATTCTCAAACATTTCAATAATTTTCAACATGGATGAAAATCATGAAATATTTAAAATTTTCGAGTTACTCGATATTGTTGGAATTCTCGAGTTTTTTGAAATTTTAAAAATCGTCCAATTGGTAGAAATTCTCCAAATTTTCGGAATTTTAAAATGATTAGGATTTCTGAATTCTCGAAATATTCAAAAAATTAATAAAAAATGGAAATTATGAATTCAAATTAATGAAAAATTGTATTCCAGGCCCGCATTGTTGAAGGCAGCTCGACAACATTTGCCGGACACTTGGCATGGCGTCCAAACTAGATGCTTGTCGATTTTTGGGCGATATCTTTCCAAGAGCACGGCGAGCGAAGAAATTTTGACGCTCGTCAGCAACTACACTCGTTCCCAGGACCCTAGAGTTCGGGCCCAAGCCTTTGAAAGCATGGCGGAACTGCACTCGGAGCGAGGCTGTCGACTCCCCGCGAGTTTTTTTTCCGAAGCCTGCTCGGCTCTTCGAGATGACTACGAAATCGTGAGACGAGCAGTCGTCAAATTGATTTGGCTTTTGGGCAATGAATATCCCAACAAGTAATGAAGCCATGTTTTTTCAAAATTAGTTTCCTCTATTAAATGATACATTATTCAGATACTTTTTTCAATTTTTCATTCTTAATTTGTAAGATTGTAAAAAAAAACTCAAATTCCAAGTCTGAAAACTGAATAAAAAATCGTGACTCAAATAATGTAAAACGGACGAAAATTTTGGAAATTCATGAAGAATGTTAAATTTTAGGATTTATTTTGCAATTTTTTACATCAATCCACAGAATTTTTGGAGTCTCAAAATTTGAAATATTCTTGAATTCAGAAATGTTTAAGAATGTCAATTTTAAAATTTTTCCAAATTTACTAAGATTTTCGAATTTTGACAATTTCACAAATCAACATCTGTGAATTTTCAACAATTATGAAAAGCGTACATTTTCGTAAATAATAACATTTGGAAACATTAAGAAATTTTAACAAACTGAACAAATAATATCCATCATTGTGTAACATTTCGAAAAAAATTGATGTACTTTTTAAATGTATGACAGAATTTATTTATTCATTGAAAATATTGCAGGATGGTACCGGGAGGCGAGGGAGAAGACATTCGCATGGTGGATTGCGCGTTTTCAAAAATTTGCAGTCTCATGGGGGATTTGTCGGCGCGCGTTCGAGCCACTGCGATGTCTTTATTAGGACAAATGAAAGGAGTGAGTCGACGTTACATCGAACAAGCCCTGGACAAAAAACAGAAACGAGGCGAGGACGAAAATCCAGAAGTCGAAGAAAGGAGCGCTTCCTGTGGTGCTTTTATTCATGGTTTGGAAGACGAGTATCTGGAGGTAGAGTTTTTTTTTTTTTTTTTTTTTTTTTTCGAAAATGAGATTTTTTTCAGAATATATTTGTATTTTTTTTTCCCTCATTCACTTGACAAAATTGTGGGTTTTTTCTATTTGAGTGCGCGTGTTAAAAAAAATAGTTCATTATGCAACTAGGGCCAAAAGTGGCCGATTCGAGGCCGCATCAAGTTTCCGGCCTGAGCGAAGCGAGGGCGAAATTCTGCGGCCTCGAATCGGCCACTTTGGCCCTAGTTGCACAATGTAATAATTTGTTGCGTATTGTTGATAATTCGAAAACTATATCGGTGCATTTTTTTGTTTCGTATGAAAATCTCATTTTCTACTATCAAAAGATTTTGCTGATGGCAGGGGGGCGGTTGAACCCCCAAAAAATCCCTCGCGCACATGATCCCGAAAAAAATATATATTACATCGAAATATATATTCTTGTATTACAACTTTTAATAAAAACAATTCTCCCCCACCAGGTCCGAACGGCCGCAGTCGAATCCCTGTGCACTTTGTCCCTCGAGGAAAACGGCATAGCGTCGATATCCCTGGATTTCATGGTCGACATGTTCAACGATGAAATTCAAGATGTCAGGTTGAGGGCGATCGAGTCCCTGAGGAAAATGTCGAAGAGCGTGATTTTGAGGGAAGACCAATTGGAGACGATACTTTGCGCCCTGGAGGATTTTTCCGGCGAGGTTCGCGAGGGCTTGCACGCGACCTTGGGGGCCAGTCGATTGGCCACGAGGAATTGCTTGTACATGTGCGTCAATCGACTCCTCGACAACCTCTCCCGGTACCCCCAGGACAAGGAGACCATCCGCGCGTGTTTGGCCGCCCTCGGGGCTTCTCACCCTTACCTGACCTTGCCCCTGGTTCCCCAGTTGCTTGGCAGGCATCCGTTCTTCGACACTCTCGAACCTGACGTCGACGAACTGTCATGTATCCTTTTCTATTGTTTTTATGCCTCCCAAAAATTATCATTGATGATTTTAGATGAAGTGAATTTTTTGATGTATAGAGTTTCTATCGCTTGGAGATAATTTGGTTATTTTAAAGCAACTTTATAATATCATTGAACGTTAATTTGTTTTTTGTGTAAAACTGCACTTTAATTTGTTTCCTTGACCCGAAAAATCAGACGCCAGCGTGCTAGTGTTGATATTCAACGCGGCTTATCATTGCCCGAGCATGCACGCCCTGTTCACGGAGCACGCCGCGAAACATTATCATTACTTGAGGGACACGATGCCGCATTTGGTGCCGCATCTTCGTCGAGCGGTCGTCACGGAGAATTCGAACCAGCAGCTCGTGGAAGGATCGAAGAATACGGACGAAGTACGCGGCGGCGACGACGAGCGGAGCAGGGAATTCCTCGAGAGGATGGTGTCCGGGGTGGAGAAGGCGAGACCTGGCGGGCGCGTTCGCGTGCAACTCCTCGAAGCCGCGGCCGTGGAAATCGACCGTCTCGCGGAAATGGATCGCAGGATGGAAGGCGCTGCGAAATTTACCACCCTGTACATACGATGCTTGATTTTGATGAAGAACATCGCGCAAATTTTATCAGCAGCTTCTCTCACCCCGTCCATGAGCGACGCTCTCAGTACTGCCAACACAAAAATTTCTCTTCTACTGCAGTATTCGCAGAAGTTTGTTTTTTTATGTTACTTTTGTTTTTAGCTTTTTAACTTTTTAAGTTGACACTGTGTGTACGAATTTATGTAGGGTGTAAGCGGAAAAATGTTGCATGTGAGCGGAATGAAATTTGTAGAAGATATTCGAGATTTTTCGGATTATGAAATTTTTGATAATTGTGAGAAGATTTTCAGTAGTGTTAGAATTGTTGAATTTTTACGTATAGACGAATGTTTTGAGGTTACGAAAATTTTATTATTTTCCAAAATTGTCGAAATTTTTAGAATTCTGAAAATTTTTCGAATTCTTTGAAAATATGAAACATTTCGGAGCCTGCATTTTTGGGTATGGACAAATGTTTTGAGGTTACAGAAATTTTATTATTTTCCAAAATCGTCGAAATTTTTAGAATTCGGAAAAGTTTTCAAATTTTTCAAAAGTAGGAAGATTTCGAAGCCTTTACAATTCTTAAAATTTCAAAACTTTCAAAACTCCGAGATTTTTGAAAATGTTAAGAATGTTGATAATTTTATAGATTTTCGATAACGTTGAAAATTTTTCAGGTTCTAAGAATTTTGACAATTGTTGAGGTTTTGAAAATTTTGAAATTCTTGGAATTTCAAAAATTTCCGGAATTCTTAAAATTTGGTCAATTATCCTAAATTATAATATTTGTATAGTCTCTGAACATAAGTGAATGTGTCAAAATTTTATAATTTTGAAAATTCGAAAATTTTGCAGGTTCTAAAAATTTTGACAATTGTTTAGGTTTCGAAAATTTTGGAAATTCTCGGAATTTTTAAAATTCCCCGAATTCTTCAAATTAGATCAATTATCCTAAATTATAATATTTTAATAGTCTCAAAACATAAGTGAATATGTCAAAATTTTATAATTTTGTAAATTCGAAAATTTTGAAAATTTTGAAAATTCCCAGAATTATAAAAATTAAGCCAATTACTAAAAATTATAATATTTCAACAATCCCAAAATATTAGTGTATATGTCAAAGTTTTAGAATAACGTAAATTTCAAAAATTGTGAAAATTTTTCGAACATTTTGGTATTTTCAAAATTCCCCAAATTCTAACAAATTGGCCAATTTTGCAAAATTATAATATTTTAATAATCCCAAAACATGAGTCAATATGTCAGCATTTTTGAATTTCATGAACTCAAAAATTTAAAAATGTTTTGAATTTTTGAAAATTTCAATAATTCCGAGAATTTTAGTAATTTAGAAAA
>JAPYZK010006015.1:0-10321 GCA_030522785.1 Platygaster equestris
GTTGTTGAATAAAATATTGTGTGCGACTAGTGGGAGAAAGAGGAGATTCCTCGAGCGTGGAGATTGCCTCACGAGCGTAGCGAGTGTGGCAACACGCGAAATTTTTAAGCTTTGGCAATTTCGAAAGAAGTAAATTTTTTTAATTTTGAAATATTTTATTATGAAGTTTCAAACGTTTCGGGAATTTCCGAAGTTTTGAAATTTTCTAGTTTTTAATAATTATGAAGAATTTTGAAGTTTTGTAACTTCGAAGCTTCGGAAATTTTGGATGTATAGAAGTTTTAGAGATATTGGAAATTTTGCAGTTCTAGAGACTTTTGGATTTTGAAGTTTGGAGAATTCGGAATAATTTCCAAGTTTCGGAGAATTTATGAAATAATAATCGTCAAATTTTAAGCTCGTTAAGTTTTGGAATTTTTCAGGTGTTAGAAGTTTCGGAAGTTTCAAATTATCACAAAGTTTAGAAAAGCTGAAAGTTTGGAATTGTGATGAAAATTGTATTAAATTGCGACGTTTTTGAGTATTGTGAAACATTTAAATGTTTTGAGATTTTGTTCTAGAAAAAAATTGTGGAATTTTTAAGGAATGAAGAAATTTTTGGAGTTCTGAAAAAAAAATTATGACATTCAAAAATTCTCAAGATTTGGCAGTTTCGAAAGTACTAGAATCTTTGAGTTTGAAAACATTATGAAGTTGAGGGAATTTTCAAAGATCTAAAATTTTTGAGTTTTCGAGAATTTCGAAGTTTAATAGCTTCAAAGCTTCGAAAATTTTGGATTACTCGGGAAAATGGGAAATTTTGCAGTTCTGGAGAGTTCGCAATTTTGAATTGTGGAGAATTTGAAATAATTTTCAAGTTTTGGAAATTTCTGAAAAAACGTAAGGTTTTGAGGTCGTTAAATTTTGGAATTTTCAAAATTCCGAAAGTATTGGAAGTTTTGAAGAATTCTAAAGATCAGAAAAGCTGAAGTTTTTGAATTTTGATCAAAATTCTGACGAATCTCGAAGTTTTGGAGCATCGTGGAACATTGTAAGGTTTTGAGTTTTTTCATCTCGAAAAATTGCTGAAGTTTTCAAGGAAAGTGGAAATTTTTGGAATCTCACATGCAAAATTTTGACATTCGAAAGTTCTGAAGCTCTGATAATTTTGAAAGTACTAAAATTTTTGTGTTTCAAAACATTACGGACTTTCGAATTTTTCGGGAATTTTCGAAGTTCTATAAATTTTGACTTTCGGAGAATTTTGAAGAATTTCGCAGTTTCGTATCTTGGAAGCTTCAAAATTTTGGATGTGTCGAAGTTTTGGAGATACATATTGGGAATTTTACAGTTCTAGAGAGTTTAAATTTTGAAGTTATCAGAATGCAGGATCATTTTTTATTTTTTCGAAATTTTGAAGACTCTCACAATTCCAAGCTGGTTAAGTTCAAAAAATTTCAAAGTTCCGAATGTTTCGGAAGTTTCGAATTATTCCGAAGTTCAAGAAAGCTGAAATTTTCAAGTTTCAATGAAAATTTCGATCCGTATTGAAGTTTTTAAGCATCGTCAAACATTTGGATGTTCTCGGATTTTTCAGTTTTAGTCATTTTCAAAATTTCCAATTTTTAAGGAAAGTGATAACTCGAACACGAAAAAGTGAAAAATATTCACGAAAATGCAGAAAATAAGTAAAATTTTCATTATCAATGTCATATTTTTCGCTCAAATTGAATGCCAAAATAACAATTTTAATGAAAAAAATATATTTTGGGTTGCCCTGGTTATTACGAACGTAGCCAAGGTAACATCAATTAGAAATAATTTTTTCCTTCTTCTACTAGTTGAAAAAACAATCATTCATACACAAGTGGGAATATCCGTCACTTTCCACACGCTAAACTTTAAAAAAAGTCGCATTTACTCCAGAATTGTATCTTCGAATAATACAAAAAACTATTTTATACTCGATATAAAGTTAAAAAATAGGTAATGATCATTCATATCATTCCAAAATCACGTTTGAAAATAGTACGTTTATGATCGTCAATAACAGATGAAATCGATGATTTTAGAATGACCTGACGTAACTCCGTCAGTTTGAATCGGAGCTCATTTTATTATTAAATCAAAGCTGCAGTCGATATCTGTCAAATTACTTGATGCTATCAATGAATAATTTTTCAACATTATTTCTGGAGATCCTCCATAATGCATTCCAGAAATAACCGCGGATGTTTTTTTTTAGTTAACGATTGGACACATGTTGATAGTGTTCAACTTTTATATATTTTACAAATCGTGTTCCTCCAATTCATTATTCGAATACACTAATACATAATTACTGAGGATGTGAATCAAAGGTTCATTACTGATTTCCAGTCCATTTTTTCCCGACTACTGTTGTGGTTTTAATGTTAAAGAATTCAGAGAATGATAAAAAATCCCATCAAATATTTTTGAGACGTGAATAATTGAGGCGGATTAATTCACCACGTACATATTTGAATATTTACCGGATGAAAAAAGCGATTCTGTGAAGTTCGTATATTAAAAATTTATGGAGGCTCTGATTCAATTTTCCTTGATCGCAGAATTATTTGAGTACTTGGTTGAATCGGGAAAAAAATTGCTATATTGCATTGAACGCTGCTGATCGTTTTATAATTGTGCTTTTATCAGATATGCGATAATTTTTTTGTTTTCTTGAGATAAAATTGGATATTTCATGTTTTCTTTTTTTTTTAATTAATTGGATAAAATCTGAGTGAAGTAGATCGAATTTTGTTTCATACCAGAATCATCAAGTTTTTTGGGATAGTCTAAGGAATGATGGAAAATTATCAACAATGTGTGCATTTTTTGTACGACTTGATACACAGTAACAAAATACGACTCATTTACTGTCGCAGACATCGTAAAACTTGAATCTTTTCAAGTTTTACGACGTAGAGTTGATTTAAAATGTTAGAAAGAGGGTGGATATGTACTTTCGAGTTGAATCCAGGTCCCAAGAATCATCCTAAAGGTGCCCCTTAGACTGGAAATGATTTCAAGGGCATCGTTTTTGCAGATATCATTCAATGATTCGGATTTTCCTAAGTTTGACTCCTTTTAGTCGACTTGGTAAGATGAGTAGAGGATGGATACGTATTTTCGAGTTGAATTTGGGCCAGGGAAACGACCCCTATAGCATCTTTCAGTCCGAAAATGCTGCCAAACGCATCATTTTTGCAGATATCGTACGATTGGAATTTTCTCAAGTTCTGAAATATGAAGTTGAATAAGAAAGTTCTAAAAAGGGTGGATACGTACTTTTGAGTCGAATCCAGGTCCCAGAAACCACCCTCGTAGAGCCTCTTGGTCTGAAGTGTATTTTATTCGCAGATATCATTGTATAATTTTAATTTCTCCAAGTATGACCCCTTTCGATTGAGTTGCCAAAATAATTAAGAATGAATACGTATATTCGAGTTGAATTTGAGTAACAAAAAACAATTTCATAGCCCTTTTCAAGTCCAAAAACGCTGTCGAGTGCAGAATTTTTGCAGATATCATCGTACGATTCGGATTTCTCTAAGTTCTATCACATGGAGTTGAATTAGAAAGTTCAAAAAAGGGCGGATACGTACTTTTGAGTTGAATCCAGGTCCCGAAAACCACCCCCGTAGTGCCTTCTGTTCCGGAAATGATTTCAAGTGCATTTTTTTGCGGATGTCATTGTATGATTCGAATTTGTCTTAGTTTGATTCCTTTCAGTTGACTTGGCAAGATAAATAGAGGATGGATACGTATTTTCGAGTTGAATTCGAGTTTAAGAAACCACCCTTATAGCACCTTTTAGTCCGAAAATTCTGTCAAGCGCATCGTTTTTGCAGATACCATACTATTCGAATTTTCCCAAGTTCTAGAATAAGTAGTTAAATAAGAAAATTGGAAAAAGGGTGGATACGTACTTTCAAGTTGAATCCGGGTCCCAGATATCACCGTCGTAGTGCCTCTTGGTCTGGAAATGATTTTAAGTGAATTTTATTCACGGATATCATTGTGTGATTTGAATTTGTCAAAGTTTGACCACTTTCAATTAAGTTGCCAAAATAATAAAGGATGAATACGTATTTTTGAGTTGAATTCAAGTCACAAAAAACGATTTCATAGCCTTTCATAAGTCCAAAAACGCTGTCAAGTGCAGAATTTTTGCAAATATCATCGTAAGATCCGATTTTCCCCAAGTTCCAAAATATTTAGTTGACGCAAAAATTGTGGAATGAGGTTGATACTTACTTCCGAGTTGAATCCGTCTCGGAAACCTCCCCTCGGTGCCCATCAGTCCGAAAATAGTTCCAAGAGCATCGTTTCTGCAGATATAATCGTATAATTCAAATTCGCCAAGTTTCTATCACTTGTACCAGACTCATTAGATTCTCAAAAGGGTGGATACGTATTTTCGAGTTGAATCTCACTCCAGAAACGATTCTTACAGTGATCATACATTTTCCACAATCAAACAAATAAAAACTGAGTCAATCGCACCAAATTCCACTCCACATGACGATTTCTAAGTCTTCCTAGAACAATCTTGCGAACTTCATGAAATAATCTCCATTTTTTCACTAACCTCGCGTAAATCGATATCCCTTCCTACAGTTTCATATTCAGAACGCAAAATACGACCCATTAACGCGTTCCGCGAAAATTGCGCGAGATGGAAGATTTCCCGCAGCTGATTTCCCGAATGAAAGCGAATCCCCCGAAAAACGATGGCGCCATGACGTGACGATTCGCGGCTCGCGTGCGCACATTTCGCGAAATCATATTTTTGCAGTCGCGTGTCGCGACGTCGCAACGCAACGGTAACGACGACGACGCCACGAAATGCCGCGTCGAATACGTTAATGCCCTTGTCGATACGTACAACGCCGGACATCAATTATGCCGCGAGTCGTTAACCGGAATACCGTATTATTTGCCCAGATTCGATCGGCCTTTCTCGTGTAAGAAAATGAAACCCAGACGGAGGTAACTGTGCTTCTCTGTGAGCTTTGGGAAACGTAACGCTTTTCAGCACGCATTCGGGGGCGCTTTGTGACCGCGGTGGTCATGGAGTCGAACTTTTGTGATTAATCAGACGGGGTGAAGGGTAACATGCTTGGGAATATTGATTGATCTTGGTTTTTGAGGTCGATTTCGCACGGGAGGGAACATTGAGTGTATAGGGTTAGTTCTAAATTATAGGGTTATTCAATTTGGAACGTTGAAATGTAAAATGGTGTGCCTTTTGATAGATAGTAATCAATTTTCAGACGTCAGTATCGATGATTATCGATTTTGAGACTACAATATAGATAATTTCCGATTTTGAGACGACAGTGTCAATGATGATAGATTTTGAGATGTCAGTGTCGATTATTATCGAAAATACTTGATTCTGAGACGCTGGTATGGATTATTATCGATCTTGAGACGCCAGTAGCAATTATAAACGATTTTGAGGTGCCAGTACCGATAGTGATCGATTTTGAGATGCCAGTATCGATAATTATCGTTTTGGAAACGCCAGAATCAATGATTATCAATAATAATCTATTTCAGACGCCAGTATCAATTATGAACGATTTTGAGGTGCCAGTATCGAAAATAATAGATTTTTAGCCGCCAGTATTGATAATGATCATTTATGATCATATCGATATAATCGATTTTTGATGCCAGTATTGATAATAATCGATTTCGAGACGACACTGTCGATAATTTACGATTTTATGACGCCAGTATCTATCATGATCGACTTTTAGACGCTAATATTAATAGTTATCGATTTTGAGATGCTAATGTCGATTATTATCGAGAATATTCGACTATGCGATGCGGTATAAATTGTGAGTGATTTCGAGATGCTTGTGTCGATGATGATCGATTTTGAGACACCAGTATAGATGATTATCGATTTTAAGACGGAAGTATAGATGATCATCGATTTTGAAATGCTAGTATCGATAATAGATTAGTTTGAAACGCCCTTACCAATATTATATTCGATGTCATGACGCCAGTGTCAATAATAATCGATTTCCTGACGCCAATATCGATACTTTGAGATTTTTAGACGCCAGTATCGATTGTAATCGGAAATACTCGATTTTGAGACACCACTAGTATCAATTATGAGTGATTTTGAGATGACGGTGTCTATGATACATGGTTTTGAGACGTCGGTATCAATATTATAATCGATTTTCGACGCCAGTATCGATAATAATCGATTTTCAGACGCCACTATCGATAATTCACGATTTTATGACGCCAGTATCAACTATAATCGAAAATACTTGATCGATTTTCAGACGTCAGTATCGTCAGTATCAATTATAAGCCATTTTTGAGACGCCATTATCGATCATTATTGATTTTAGAATGCCAGTATCGATGATTTTCGATATTACTTGATTTTATAGTGCCATTCCCAATTACAAGCGATTTTGAGACTCCAGTATTGATAATAATCGATTTAGAGATGCCGGTACCAGAGAATATCAATTTCGAGACGCCAGTATCGATGATTATCGACTTCAAGACGCCTGTATTGATCGTTATCGATAATACTCGATTTTGAGACGCCAGTATCGATCATGATTGATTTTGATACTTGAGTATCGATAAGTATCGATTTCCAGTCGATAATTATCGATTTCAAGACGCCAGTATAATTTACAAGCGTTTTTGATCATTCAATCTCTGATTCGATTATTATCGATTATTACCTGTCGATATCCATGATATCGATTTCGGTCGACTATCGATAATTATCGAACATATTTTGAACACTAGTTGCGATAGTGCAGTCTATTCTTCTGAATGGTATGAGTTAATGCATATTTAAAAAATGATAACGAGAAGCGCGGCCGATCGCGACAGTTGGAAGCGGGTTGGCTGGCGGGAAAGAGCGCTACTATCAGCTCGTTATGCGCGGCACGCAAACACGGGACTCGAAATTATCTTCGTAATTAACTGCACTTCTTAACCTGAACGCATGGCGTGCCAACAAGCAACGGGCCGCTCGAGCCCGCCTCGGGAGAGGGTAGAATCCCGCGAAGATGATACGTAACCCGAAACTGGCACCACCTGCTAACCCGGGACTCCGGGGCCGATAACGCCGGACTTTCTGGCCTTTATCCGAAAAACAATCTTGCCGAAAATGGAGATCGTTCGGAAGCTACCCCGACGCGTACGACTCGCGGATTTTTATCTATGCTGATTTTCACTTTGGCATGTTTGCACATTTTTACAGTTGAATGAACGACTGATTTGGCTGTTTTCCCGAGGTTTTACGATTTTTCTGTTTTTTCGATTTTTTGATTTTTTGAATGTGATTCAACATTTTTTATTGTTCAATTGGGGCCTTTGTTTGGAGGCTTTGGAAATGTGAAAATTTTGAGATTGCAGAGAACAAATGACATTTTGGACATTTCTGTACGATTTAGGAAATCATTTTATTAACTCTAAAAATTTACAAAATTTTGTAATTGCATATTTTGTCGATGATACAATTTTAACGAAAATAATGAGACATTCGGAAAGTATAATGATTCCCAGATTTTGAGAATCTGGAATATTTTGATGATTTTGACGATATTGGGAGACATTTCGGAATTTAGGAAATATTGATTTTTAGGAATTCGAATTTATTTCTAAATTCAGAAATTCAGGACATTTGGAGTGAATTTTGAAAACTTTCAATATTTCGGAAATTCGATTTGGTTTATGAAAATTTGTATGTTTCGAAAATTCTAAGAATGGACAAATTTAGAATACTGGAAAATTCACAAATTACGGCAATAACCGAAAGAATGAAAAGTCGAGACCTTTAAAAATTTTTAGGGATTTGGAAATTTCGGAACTTCTGAAAATTCTTGAAGTTTCAGTCTCGAAATATCGGAATTTCGATAATTTCGATCATTTTTAAGTATTGCAATTCATAAGGAAATGTAGATATTAAAAAAATTTCGCGTGAATTTGGGGAAGTTTGAATATTCCGGAAATTTGATAAGTTTCAGCGATATCTGTACATTCCGAAAATTCGGAAAATTATTGAAAAATATACAGTATTTTGAATTTTGGAAGATATGACAATAATGAAGACTGAAAATCTGAAGACTTTCAAAAATTTTTGGAAATTTGAAAATTTTGGGAATGTTGGAAATTCTCAAAGTTTCAGGGGATTTAAGGAATACTTTCGAAATTTCGTAAATTTTGACAATTAATTCTAACAATTTACAAGAATTTAAATAATTTTCGAAAAATATCAGGCATCAATGAAATTTGGCCTAAGTCTGAAAACTTTCAGTATTTCGGGAATTCGATTACGCTCAGAAAAATCTGTAAATTCCGAAAATTCTGAGAATTTACAAAATTTAGAATATTCAGAATCTTGAAAATTATGAGAACAATAAAAAAACTCAAAATCTCAAGACGTCCGAAAAATTTGTGGAATCTGAAAATGTTAGAATTTTCGAAATCGTTGAAGTTTCGGTGAATTCACGAGATACTTTCGAAAATTTGATCTTTTGTACGTTTTGCTAATTTTTCAGAATCGAAATTCATAATAAAATTCAGAAATTTCCACAGTTTAACGTAAATTTTAGAAACTTGGAGTATTTCGGAAAATTTATTAGTTTCAATTAAATCTGTGAATCACAGAAATTCTGAGAACTTTCGAAATTTACATTTGAAAAAATTTGCTCAATTTTTTTTTTTTTTTTTTTTTTTTTTTTTTTTTTCATGACAATAAACAAAGACTTGAAAACTCAAGACTGTCAAAAGTTATTTAGAATTCAAAAATTTTTAATCTTGAAAATTCTCGGAGTTTTGGTGAATTCACGAGATATGACGATACTTAAAAGAAAAAAAGAAAAATGCGAATTTCGAATACTTTGAAAATTTCTTACTGTATAAAAATTTTGTCTATTTCGAAATTTTTGATAGTTTTAAAAATCTTATTCTGAAAAATGATTCCATAATCCTCAAAATCCGGACGGTTTCAGAAACCTCCAGAATTCTGTGAATCAAAATAATTTTGAACATTCTAAAAATGTTAGAAATATAAAAAAATATGTCAATTTCAGAAAATTGCAAAATACTGCAAAAGTCATCGATTATGTAAATTTTTCGGATTGAGACAATCCCATAATTTCTAAAAATTGTGAAAATTTGATGAATATTAAATATCAAGAAAAAAAAAAATCAAAAATCAGGTTCAAAAATAAAAAATTTGACTCGAGAAAAAATTCAAAAAGATCAACAATTTCAAAATTCTCAATTTCATCAATTCATGTTCAACTATCCAAATTTATTATTCAAATACTTCATGTCCTATTTTCCCAACTTTATAAACAAAAAATCGTATTAAATCTAACTTTTAAAATTTTCGTCAATTTCTGAAACTTCAACTTCAAGATTTATCGAAATTTTTCAAGATTCGTCCACATACTCTGCATTTGTAAAGTTCCTACATTACATTCCGTAACTTTTTTCACATCTCCATCCATTTTCTAACAACCATGAATTGCCAATCCCAAAACAGCTTTTATTGTTTTTCCCCAATTCAATTTGTGACTTCCGAAGCCAAAAAACGATTGAAATTCTTTGTGAATTCATCATCCGACACAAAGACGCCGGAAGACAATGGTCGGATTCACATTTTCGTTCAAGATAAATCAACGTATTGATTTGGCTTCAATTAGAGTGCTTAATGATTGATCGCCGCAGCGGTCACTAACTGGGGGAGAGCGTGGCATCGATAGCGCATTGGGATTTTACGGCGAATGGCCAGCGCTCGGTAATTATCACGTACGTCCTGAAACGCGAGTCTGGCCCAATGATTTAATCAACGAGCTGCGTGTAATGTTGATTGGTTCGCGTTCGCGTTTTTTTCACTTTCCGCGTTTCTAAACTTTTTCATCTTTGTAGGCTGAAACATTTTTTCCAATCAACGGATCAGAGCTTACCCTTCGAAACCCTTGAGTTAACGGTAGGATTAGTTCTCTAGTTAAGGGCAGGACGTTTAAATTTGAAAGGGCTGTCTGAATTTCGGGAAAAGAAAAAAAATCAAATGATTTTCCGGAAATACACCTGAAATATGGTAATTGTATTCTAAGATTTTTGAAATTTCGTAATTTTTTTGAATTACGGAATATCGAAAGGTTTCGGATCCGAAAAACTTTGAAATACCTTAAAATGCGAAATCGGGGGATTTTGAAAATTTTGGAGTTTGTAGACTCTAGAATTTTGGAATACGTGAGATTTTTGAGGATCGAGAAATTTCCAGAATTTTGGAAATTTTTGAAGT
>JAPYZK010006017.1:0-12643 GCA_030522785.1 Platygaster equestris
CAGATCCGATTATTGTAATTAGTCATTTACCACTGATAATCAGTGAAATTTGACTGTTTCGAACAGTGATTCGTCTCGCTGTTTGAATCAGTGATTTTCTGTCACTGAATGAAATAGTCGTTTCTCACTGATTGCCAGTGGCTAAAATCCGATGATTTCAATCAGTCATTTACCACTGACAATCAGTGAAATTTCACTGTTTTTTTTTTCAAGAGAGTGGGAATACTGAAATAAATTTTAGAACAGCAGAGAAAAATTTTTGAGAGTCACTGGACCGTTTTCCCCACACCCCAACCCCCTGCGAAGAAGCGTTGTCGCCGGGCAAGCGAGGGTGGACTCTAAAGTCCACCGAAGGGAAGAAGAGAATTTACGCCCGGCACGCTATCACCCCATCCCCCGACCCCTCACACGCTGCACGATCGCTTGCTCGCGCATCGCTCTCCATGCCAATTTTTGGAAAATTATTTATAAACGCGCGATTAGGAAAAATTGCGCGCAATTATTTGATATATAACGCGTCTCACATTTAATGAGAAATTTCAGAATGATCTTAAATTTCACAGGCTTAATTATTATTAGAGTTTTTTGAAATTCCCAAGAATTTTTGGAATGAGTAAATAATTTTTAGGAACCAGGAAGATTTTTTGGGTTCGTAATTTTAGAAAATTCAAAAGTTGCCAAATATTTGGAAAGAAAAGTAAACTTTCACAATTCTTGCGAAAATCTATTTCTCTAAATGTTGTAGAATTTCGAATTTCGACTAAAATTTCACAAATTTGCTAATTAGACAAAAATTATTTCAATTCGTACACAAATTTTGAAAATTGCAATTTTTTCAAAAACTTGGAGAAAATCGACGATTTTTTCAACATCAGTGAAATATGAAAATCTCAGAAAATCACTAAACATTTGTTGAACTCGAACGATGATTTTCTCAATCTCTGCTGAAATTTGCATATTTTGAAGTAAGTACTCATATAAAAAAACTCGCCAAGTTCAAAGAATTAATCGCAAAAGAAAAATTTTACACAATTTTTAGAGTAACATTAAAGATCCGAAAAACGAGCAACAAATGTAAACACTCCCACAGTTTGTAAGTATGTATGATCCGGATAAATGGATTCTCAAAAACTCTACTGCAAATTGAACAGAGTATACAAATTGTGATCTAGTATTTGCTACAGTGTGTCGAAATTGGAGTATGAAAAATTCTGCAAAACCTGTTGTAACAAACTTGACCGAACCAAAAAAAAGAAAAAAAACAAGAGCTAGGGAAATTCCTGTAAATCAAATGAGAGCCGCAAATAAAAAAACAAACGGAGATCCATCTAGCAGGATAAAGAGAAAGGGGAGACGAAAAAAACGTCCCCTGCACGCGAAGATGTGTTTCGCTTGTCCGAGAGTCGAAGCTCGTGAATATTCCAGGCTCTAAAAGCATCGTCCCCTTTCGCGGAGGGTCCGTCAGAACTGTAACAAGCTTTCCACCCCCAAGCACCCTGAACCTGCACCCCTGGCCCCCTTATAGGCTGCCTCCAAAGGAGTTTGCGATGTAGAGACGTGCACGAGAAAGGGATGAAAATAGAACGAGTGGGGAGGGAAAAGGGTGGAAGAGGAAGACAGGGAGGATGAAAAGCACCTTCCTGCACCCACTCCCATGCCACCCATGCCACCCAAGCCACCCAAGCCACCCATGCCACCAGCCCCGGGACCGGGAAAGGGAGAGCAGCTCTCTGTTGGGTTAGGTAAATTTCGCGTAACTCGGGAGCATGGGAATTTTCGAGGGGAGACCATGGAGTTCTCTAGGGGTGATCGATAGCCACACACGTCCACTCTGCCACCCCTGACCACCTTCCCTTCCCTTCCCTTCCCTTCCCTTCCCAGCCACCCCCCTTCGAGGCTTCTTCAATTTATCCGGGAATAAATTAAGCTCCAGGTTTTTTGGAATCTTTTTTTTTGTTTTTGTTTCAAGCGACTTTACCACGATGAATTCTGCGGGAAATCAATTTTTCCCCAATACTTTCTCTTTTTACCCGCGAAAAGTCGATTTAATTTTCCGTTGGTTGATTTACGAGCCGCTTTCCCGAGGCATTTGTCAACTATCCACGAAAACACGAATTTTCTCTCCGAGTCGAAAGCTCAACAATGCAATAAACGCGCCGATTTTTCCTTTTCCGATGACTTTTAGTTACGCTTCTCTAATTTCACCTCTTTGCAGCGGGCTAAAAATAAATAATTTCAGTTCCAACTTCCGACGCATCTGCCATTGTTCACTCTGTTGAAGATACAACTGCTGAACTGCATTTTTCCGCCCAAATATTTGTCATTGTCACTTTTAACATTTCGAACATTTTAAGATTTTCAACAATTTTGGCCATTTTTAGAGTTTGGAGGATATCGAGAATTTCGCGAGTTTTTAGAAGTTTGAAAACTTTCCAAATTTCAAAAATTCTGAAAATTACGAAGTTGTAAAAAAGTTTTTATAATTCTGAGAATCTACTATTCTTTCATAATTCTTGAAATCACGAAAATTTTACGAATTCCCAACATTTCGAGAAGCTTAAGGATTCGGAATATTTTCAAAATTCCGAGATTTTTGACAATTTTTAGAATTTTCAAAGTTTGGAGTTTTTTGAGGATTTTGGAAGTTATTGAAATTTCGAAAATTTAAAGAATTCCAAAATTTTCGTATATTTCAGAGATTTGTAAATGTTCCAAAAATTATGAAAATTTAAAATATTTTCATTTGAATTCACGAAAATTTGTGGAATTTCAGAGATTCGCAAAAGTTTCATAAATTCCGAAAATTTACAATGCTTTCACAATGATTAAAATTCCAAAAATTTTACGAATTTATGAAATTTGAAAAACTTGATCATTTTGAACATTTTCAACATTCAAAGATTTTCAACAGTTTCGCGAATTTTTGAAGTTTAGAGTATTTTGAGAATCTTAAGAGTCTATAGAATTTCCACAATTTCAACAATTCCAAAAATGTTGTAAATTGCAGAGATTTCAAAAAGTTCCGAAAACTCTAAGAATTTTGGAAATTTTCATAATTCTCTAATGAAACTTTATTTTTTGAATTTGTTGAATTAATTTCGAGTAAAAATCGCCTCACCCCCCTCCGAACGAAATTTCTGGCTATGTTCTTGGTATTTTGTCGACATCAGAAAAAATTCGTCACAGAAATCACAGAAAAGTGGAATTGTTATTGATATTATTGGTTGATTAATAGATAATTTCATTTCGCAATAGAAAACCGATAACTATTCAAACACTATAAAAATTCTACGGCCCCCATACGGTAAGAGAAAAATTTTTTTAATTCCAACTTTTTTTACAAAAAACATCGAGTTATCGCCTTTCCAGAAACTCGAAAGAGTAAAAGAACTTGAGGAATTCCAAAAACTGTGCAAAAAGCTAGGCTAGTTTTTTTTTTTATTTGAAGTGCCGAAATAAATAAAAGGGCCTGGTGAGCATGAAATTGATTCGGGCCCGAACATTTGGTTTCGTTACGCTTGTCATTCTTTCGCTAAGAATGAATATGCTTCGAAGCGAAATATATTGTGGAGAAATTAACGATTTCCGTGAATTTGTTTATTCAGATTTTGAAGTAAAATTTAGGCGACTCTACATGGAGTGAATGGAATTGGAAAAATGTATAATCTTTATTTTTCAAACAACTGAATTTATCTATTTCCTATTTCCTTTTCCCATCTGCTTCCTTGGTCGATTTGAAACTAATTGTTTTCAAATTTTTATTTCTATTTTTTTTTACTGTGTACTCCCAAACAATATTCGAATTTTTTCATCAACCGGAAATTACGCAGTGTGATGGAAATCTTTTTTTTCCATGGCGGAATGAGGCACAAAACCATTACATCGAAACCCATACTTGTCTCTGCTATTTGCCCAGCGATTTCGGCAACAACGACTTGCCCTTTCTCGTCCGTCATTACCGAAATCGCGCAAAAAAAAAAAAAAAAAAAAAATAAACGGAAAAAAGCCATCAGGTCCCTCGCAATTTTTCGAGAAATTGCCGAGTAACAAGTATAACGACAAACATAATTCGTTCTTGATTCGTTTTTTTATTTCAATTCTGGCGCCAGAATGGAATTTTCGCATTAATTTTTCGTCATTTTACGTTATTAATGTTTCGTTGTGTAAAAAAAAAACAAAAACAAATGTTATTAATTGAAAATCAGGATCAATACTCGGGCGTTAAATTTATTCGAAAATTTAGAAAATTCTTACACAATTCCATTGTCACTCTAACAATGTTGTCAGTCATTATTTAAAGTGAGTTTCAGATTTATTAATTGTTTTCACAAAATTCTTCGTGAGTTTTTCAACTTCCAATTCATTTTTCCAATACTTTCATTCAATCGCAATAAAAAAAAAAAAAAAAAAAAAATACAAACCATGATTTCCGCTATTTTGATCATCAATGTCCCGTGTCCATCAAGATTTTTCCCTCTAGTATTTTTCTACTATTCTGTTCTCGTCGTCGCACAAAAGCGCGCTTTTTCTGATTTCCGCGATTCGATTCGAGAGCATAAAAAAGAAGAAAGGAGGCGAAAAAAAGGAAAGAAAGTGAAGTAAAGGATTTTTAGAACTCGTGTGAACGAGGGGTTGAATAAGGCAAGAGTTGACATCCGAAAGAGGGCCCCCCGGCCCCCTCCCTTTTTTTCGGGCCCGATTTTCACGCTTTCAATTTTTGCCCCTTTTATCGATTCACCAAAAATCCAACGAATTATTGCGCTCGGGAATTTGTCAGAGTTCGATCTTTGACGAAAACTGGATGCCTACTGTAATAATTAAAATTTTGGGGGCAAGAAGTGAACTGGAAGAAGTTTGGATGGAATTAAACATTTTGAAGTGAAGTTTCGAAATTTTTAGAGTGTTTTGAACTTTGGAAGCTTCAGACACTTTGGGAGTTCTCGAATTTTCAATTTTTTTGTAGAATTATGAGTTTCGGGAATTTTGGAAATTTAAGAAGAATCAACAATTTTGAAAATTGTGAGTTTTGACATTTTGAAGTGAAGTTTCGGAATTTTTTGAACTTTTGAATGTTTAGACACTTTGGGAGTTGTCGAATTTTCAATTTTTGTGTAGAATTGTGAATTTCGAAAATTTTGGAAATTTTAGAAGAATCAACAGTTTTGAAAATTTCGAGTTTTGACATTTTGAATACAAGAAGTTTCGAAATTTTGGAAATTTCAGGATTTTCAAGTTTCTAAGTATTGGGCGAATTTCAAAGTTTTGAACTCTCGAAATTTTCGAACTTTTGGAGCTTTGGAAATTTTGGAAATCCTGAATTTTCAAGTTTTGAGAATTATGATGTTCGGAAGTTTTGGAATTTAGAATTTTTTGAGAATGTCCAAGAATTTTGGAGTTTTTAAGGATTTTGATAGAAGTTTAAAATTTTTACAAGTTTTGCAACTTTTGATGTTTTAAAGCCTAGAAGTCTCGAAATTTATACGAATTTTGAACTTTTGAACGTTCGTATTTTTCGAGCTTTTAGAGCTTTGGAAAATTTGGAAGTTCTAAAATTCTGAAGTTTTGAAAAATTATGAAGTTTAAAATTACACTCTACATTTTTTCAAGTAAAGATTCGCTCAATTTTGGGAAAAATTCTGCAAATCAAAATTGAGTGGGAAGTCCACTCAAAATGAGTTGAATTTCTCTTTTTTTAGAGTGACCTTTCACTCAACAACATTATTTGAACTCAACTATGTTTTTCAGAATAAAAAAGTACTCGAAAATGATCGGAATTTCACCCATTTAGAGTTGAATTTGCACTCAAGTTTGGTTTGTAGGATTTTCACTCAAAGAAATGTAGGGAGTATGATAATTCCCGAAAATTTTCAAAATTTTCAAAGCGTGTTCAAGCTACTAGCTATGTCGCGAGTAAATGAATTCATTTTGGGATAGAGGAATAATAGGGCCGCGAAAAAATAGGCCCGGAGCCGTGAAGATAAAAAAGCACCTGCTGCTGCAAGCTTTCGTGGGCGCCGCGCGTGAATGGCACTGGTCACTTCCTGGACCCGGGGGGTAAAAACCAGGTTAGAGGCCCGGATTGACCCCTCGCAGGTTGCAGCTCCCGGAGCCCAACCTGACTGGCGGGACTGGGCCAAAAAACATTCCAGTCCGGCACGCGACCACGCAACCGCCGGTGACAAAAAGGTCGCCCCGCCACATAGACGCACACAACATACCTCCCCAGCTTGCAACTTCCTCGAAATTATATATAATATAAGGCCCGGATCGACGGACCCCTTCGTTTTTCAAGTGCAACGCCCCGGGTAAAGGGCTCCATATCCTCCCCCCGCCGCTCTCCCAGCTCCCCAAGGCATAGGGGAATCCCCGCGAATTCTATGCGATGGGGCTACCTATACATTATTATGAGCAAAAAGTGGGTGAATGTACTTTTTTTGTTTAGAAAGGGGGAGGGGTGATTTTTTTTGATGATTAGGGATAATGAAACGGAAGTTGGTGGGACCTGTTGATGCACCTGTGAAAACTTGCCACCGTGAATTCACTGGTGCTGGAGAAATTTATGAAAACACAACGAACTTCGAAAAATGGAGACGATTTACAAACTTGAAATTTTCCAAAAAAACCATCTTGGACCATTTTTATTCGATATGGAAAATTTCAATTCGATTTTCGAAAGACAAAAAGATGGCTAATGAAAAATTGACACTTGACAGAACTTTGAGAATGTTGAGTTTCTAGAAATGTGTAAATTATGTTCATTATAAGTGTTTATTGTCCATATGAAAAATGATTAATTATCTAGATTTTCACGATGATTTATTCTAAGCTATAATTACATACAAAATCGAATGTATAATGATATACCATTGTTGGAATCATAATTTTTAACTTTTTAAATTTGAAATTCTTTGGAAATTTCTCTAAATCTAAAAATTCAAAACTCCTATACCTACGTACGGTCAAAACTTCAGAATTTCATAATCCTTCAAAACTAAAAAATGTGGTAATTCTGTATGCAAAACTTATAAATTTTCAACATACCTCGAAAAATTACAAAATTTCTAGTATCCCAAAACTTTGATACATTAAAATTTTCAAAGCTTTAAAAATTCGAAATTCTGTAAAATTCTCCAAAATTGGAAAATTCAAGAACTTGAAAAATTTTGAAACTTCCGAAACTTTACAGTTTTCAAAACTTCAAATTTCCAATACTTTCAAAATTGGCAAAACTTGAAACATTTTCAATCTCGACGACTTCCAATTTTTTCTATATCACGAAATTTCTGAATTTCAAAAAATTCCAAAATCTCCAGAACTTGAAATCTCGCAAAATTTTACAAATTCCAAACACGTCAAAACTTAAAGCAACAATCAGATTATAAAAAAATGAGGACAGTCAGAAACGATAAAACTGACTCTTCGAAACTGAGAATTTTCTGAACTTGAGAATTTGAAAAAGTTCCAAGATATATCCATACATTATTTACTCTACCAAACAAAAATAATAATAACATGCCAATAAATAATTGAGCTGGACTATAATATTGTGAAATTTTTTCAAAGATTTTTCAAAAGAAAATTTGGAGTTTCCCACGCTAGTTTTCATTGTCGAAGAATGTTTAGTTTGGTTAGGGATTTAGGATATTTGTCGAGCAGCTGATTAGGATTTTTGCTGGTACGGATTCAGAGAAAATAACAGGTCCTTTTTTGAGCCACCTTTATCCGGCTCATTGCATTGTGTATTTTAGAAAAAAATATATGATTTTTCTCGCATTTCCAAAACTTGTTTTGCATTGTTCAACAACCGAAACAAAATCGTAAATTGGAGGAACAGAAAAAATACAAAAATATACTATGCACTATGATGATTTTCTATGAATCCTAGATATGAAAATGCAGAAACTGCGTTTTTTTCACTTCGTAAGATGTAAAAAATTTTCAAAACTAATTTGAAAAACATGAAACAATCGTGAGAATACTTTTTCAGCTCTGAGATAAGTTGTGTGCACTTGATTGTTTCACTTCACCAAAGAAAAAACAGACAAATATCAGAAAGTCTGAAAACGTCTGGGAAAATAAATCTATCTCTCGGAGCCTGCTGCGTTGCATTCAATAAACGTGCTTTTTCAGGCGACAAAAATGCCGAGTCATCAGCTTCTATGTTCTATTTACATAAAATGTACAGATAGAAGAAGGGCTTAAAATTCCTCGTCCAACTTTTTGTTTCATCCTCTTTTTTCCGTCTCATCTGAGACTCTGAATCATCATAATATATGTACGATATCAGGGAGTGTAATTTTTAGGGCGTATTATGAAACAGCGAAATCTGCGAGACACATGTGCGAATTTTTTGTTGTTCGTAAATTTTTTTCGCTAACGACAAAAGTAGCTATTTGCTGCTCATTTAATAGATTTTAGAATGCAGCATTGCTATAAGGAATG
The DNA here is from genome assembly GCA_030522785.1 of Platygaster equestris. Classification (NCBI taxonomy): domain Eukaryota; kingdom Metazoa; phylum Arthropoda; class Insecta; order Hymenoptera; family Platygastridae; genus Platygaster; species Platygaster equestris. The sequence goes on from JAPYZK010006017.1 coordinate 8,443, forward strand.
CCAAATTCTGCTGTAAGCCAATGTTTTGGTAATTTTTCAGAATGTGAATTTGTAATTAGATATTTTGAGTATTATTCGCTTCCACCAAACATTCAAGAGTTCGGAAAAATTCGAATGAGTAGGCTAAAAATTCCTGCAGGATATCCTGAGAGTTGATAAATTATGATACCAAATTGAAGTATATTGAAAATTTAAACAATTATTATAATTTTCAAGCTACTCAGAATTTTCGAATTTTTAAAAATTCTCCAAGTTTTTGGGAATTTGAATGTTTGAAAAATTCCGAAAACATAACATTTCGGAAGTTCTCAGAATTACAACACTTTTTATGTCTTGAAATTTTTACAATTTTCTGCAACTTTAAAATTTTATTCATGTTGAAACTTTCAACTACTCGATATTCACAAATCTTCCAAAATTTCTTAAATTTTCAAAATCATGTTCTTCAATCAACTCAAATTTGTCAAAATTATGGGAAGTTTTAGAATTACCAAAATTTCAACTTATTTATAAATGAATAAATGAACATTCAAAATTATAAGTTTTGAAAATTGTCAAATACTTTCAAACTGTCTATATTTGCGAAATTTTCAAAAGTTTTTGAATAATCATATTAGTCGAATTTTTGGGAATTAAAAAATTGTTGGAATATTTGGAATTTTTGTAATATGTTTATAACTATACAAATACATAAAATTTCCGAAACTGTCAATCAGGAAAATTTTCAGTTTTTGAAGTTCATCGCAAAATTTGTGTATTCATGAAAAAAATACAATTTTATGAAATTTTCAAAAACTTTGAAAACTGAAAAAATTGTGAAAAATTCAAATACTTCACAGAATGTTGCAAATTTCAAAAAATTCGATAATTTTCATAATTCCAAGAATATTCATAATTTTGAAAAACGTCGATCATTAACAGAGTTTGAGAATTACAATTAATAATGCTGATTCTGAAAAATTCTTGGATTTCGATCATTTTGGAATTTTTAAGAATTTGAAAATTGCCGAAATATGAAAAATCCTGTAAGATTCGAAAATGTTAGTAGTTCAAGATTTTCGGAAATTTCAAGATTCTTGAAAACCAGTGGAAATTTCAAAAATGTTCGGAAGTTCTATTAGTCTGGAAATTCTTAAGAATTCGGGAAAGTCAACATTTTCAGTACATTAAAAATTCCAAGAATTTGAAAAATCTGGATGGATTGAAAAATTCCGAGTGTGTTTAAAATTCTGAAAATCGTACTTACTTCAAAAAAATGTATAGTTTTTAAAAGTTATGATACGTATATTTTCTTAAAAAGTATCAATTTTTCGCTCAAACCCTGAGGCCCAAGAACTTATCATGAAACCCGCCTAATTCACCTTGATTATTGAGCTTTTTTCGAGGTTTCCGAAATCGCGTCAAGTTCTTTGCCTGAAATTCTGAATATATTCGTGCGAAAACATTTCTAAGTTTGCCGCGGCGCAGATAAATCTCGATAAATCTTGGGTGCGATGCACCAGGGCCAGGCACGCCGAAAGTTGTATTGAATTGAGTCCCGATCCATTCAAGTTCACGAAAGCATATCCTAGACGAGAGAAGGAAGAGAGCCAAATTCGTACATACGCGTACATATGTGATGATGTACAAATGTATGTACATAACGACGATGATCGAGAAAAAGAAAAAAATGAGAGAGGGGGCACAATAAATAGCGCGTCAGGAGAAAAAGAGAGAGAAAGATACACAAGTCCCAGGTGCATCTCTTGTGAGCCTGGGAAGCGCAAACTCCGCGCTCTCAGAACTTCAGAAGAGATTACAAACCTCGTGGCAGATGCACAACGATCTTACATATTATTCCTCTCCCTTCTCGCTTCCGCCTCGAAATACACGAACGACGTCGCACAGAAAGACCATTTTTCGACGCCCCTGATGGGATTTTTTCGAGTGTAAATTCCGAAATGGGGATTTTTAGCACCTAGTGGGACAAAGCGATGATAGACGAAAAATTTACTTTTGCATCAGAGGAATGATTCTGTATTTTTGAAACATTCCAAGATCTCTTATGGCTATACATACGTGAAAAAGAGCTGCGTTTTTGGTTCTAGGGAAGAAAATAGTATATCATGTTCCAAAGGGCAAAAAGTTAACACGTAAAGTAAACATACGATACTTTATACACCGAAGGCAATGAAAAGGTTTTTCGGGCCCGAGCAGGCCAATAAAAGACCGTTTATCGCACCGAGGTGTATAAAAGAGTATTTTAGTCACTAAAAAGCACTCATTTTCCAAGCTCACCGTTTTTTAAACCGGCATCTCGAAAATCCCCCAAAAATGATAAATCTCCACGAAAACACCTTCAAAATCATCATTGCCGGGTTACTTTTTGGTTGAAAAAAGCATTCGCAGCTTTCAGTAAGTCATCCTCGATTGACGAAAATAAAAATTAAAGAAAAGACAATCCATCACTCATTAAAAAAAAATGAACGAATGACGTAAGTAGAAAAAAACTGGAAGTACATACTGACATAAGAAGAAACAGATGGAATGAAAAACTGACAACTAATGTAAATAAAACGAGTGTAATATTTGAGGAAGACAAAAAAGTCTCTTAAATGCTCATCATTCATTTATTAGCTAATATTCTGGAAACGTATGAACATTTGTACATGTGTCATTTTGTATTCTTGAGGTACTTGTGTATGGCAAACTTCATATACAATCACATCCACAACGTGTTGCGCAGCTCAGAAAATACCGAGTTCTGTTTTTTTTTTTTCCTCATGATTCCATACTTACGTATTTTCGTTTTCGAACGGATATTATCAATATTATTATTATTCTTTATAAAAACATTCCAAACCGCGTTACCACCACACAAGAGGAGCATGCTCTCATAAATTTCTGCCTCACTCGCGAAAATGTGTAAATATTGCTTCATTTATCGTCAGGTATAGATCATTATTCATTTTCTAATATATGTATCTTGCGGTGAGCTTCGTCGACACGACTTGTTCATTTATTTTCCAAATTTGATGTCATAGAAAACGTTACTTTCAAAGTGGAAAAAAGAATGCCCAGGGAAATATATATATTATTATCATTAAATTTACGCTACCTTCTCAACACTTGATTCACAGTTCACATACTTCAACATGAAATATTTTCTCGGCTTTGGCTCGTCCTTAACTCCTAAGTCGCTAAATTGCGTAATGCCCACGATTTCACCAAGTTGTTCATCACCGAAAACAAAACGAAAAACGAGGAGCAAGGTGGTAAAAAGCAAAAGAAAAATCAAAATCTGCGGAATAAAATATATTTATAAAAACAAAATTAAACGCTTATAAAGTACAGTTCCGTAAAAGTAAACTTGGCAAATGAAGATGAAACACGAAACAGAAAAGGATGCGAAAAAGAAAATGAACAAAAGTGAAAAAATACGGTAAAATGGACGATTCGCCGTTGTAGGTTAGTTTTATAGTTATGAATGGAAAAATGATGCATTTCTGACTAGAGTCTATGTTTTCATCCAGGCACAATCGACGTAACCTATGGCACAGAAGAAGAAGAAGAAGAAGAAGAAGAAGAAGACGAAGAAGAAGAATATATTTCGCGCTCTCCGACCGAAACTTTTGGGCAATTTGCTGATTTTCATGAAAAAGGAAAATCGGCAAATTGGCGGGTCCGGTTGAAGAGCGTTCGTCGCACCCACACGAAAATCCAGGGCAATGGCGAATCGTCCATTGAATCGTCTTCTTACCTACGACACATTCACAAATCGAGTACACAGTAATACTGTTTGATATGTTTTCTAACGTACTTTGATCCTATTCAAATATTCAAATGAGGGGGTGGGGAGGCGGGCGTAGTGGCACAGCGAGGGGGATTAAGTATTAACATACGGAAACGAATTGGAAAATTCTTCATGAGCAAAAAATTTGTGACAAAATGAAAAATTTTGAAATTATAAAAAACATTATAAAAATACTTAAATTTGTGAAATTTTCGAAATTGGCGAAATTTTTGGAATTTCTTTCGAAATCAACGAAAATTTTGAAAATGTGCAGAATTCTTCAAATTTCCGAACATTTTAACATTCTTGAAATTTCCAAAATTTTGGAAATTTTTTGAATTATAATTTTTTTGCAGAATACTCAGAATTCTGAAAAAATTTTGGAATCTTTAAATTTTTTAGAATTTTACAGAATTCTTAGAGTTTTTC
>JAPYZK010006020.1:0-19729 GCA_030522785.1 Platygaster equestris
AGAATTCGAGTTTCTTGAAGAATTCAAATTTGTTGAGAAGTTCAAAAATCTCTGAGTTTTTCGGGAATTTGTGAAATTTTGTGTCCTTTTAAAAATATGGAAATCTTAAGTTTTTCGAAAGATTTCAAAATTCTATGTTTTTAACGTTGAGTTACATATTCAATTTCTGCAGAAAAAGAAAATAACTTAGCAATCGCTCCATAAACTATTTTCGAATTTCTGAACAAATTGCACTGTTCAAACTGAAAATTTCGAAATTTTTGAATTGAAAAAATGTCTGAAGTTTCGAAAAATCGTGTAATTTTCCCGACAAGAATCAAAAAATATTAAGTGAGATTTCGAGTTTCTCAAAGAATTCAAATTTGTTGGAAAGTTTGAAAATCTCTAAGTTTTTCGGGAATGTGTGAAATTTTATGTCCTTTCAGAAATATGAGAATCACAAGTTTTTCGAAAAATTTCAAAATTCTATGTTTTTTACGTTGAGTTACATATTTCATTTCTGCAGAAAAAGAAAATAACTTCGCAATCGCTCTATAAACTATTTTGAAATTTCTGAATGAATTGCACTGTTCCAACTAAAAATTTCAGAGTTCTTAAATTTCAAAAATGTCTAAAGTTTCGAAAAATCGTGTAATTTTCCCGACAAGAATCAAAAAATATTGAGAGAGAATTCGAGTTCCTTAAAGAATGTTGATTTGTTGAAAAGTTTGGAAGTCTCTAAGTTTTTCCAAAATTTGTGAAATTTTGTGTCCTTTCAAAATATAAAAATCTCGAGTTCATCGAAAGATTTCAAAATTCTATGTTTTTATTTCAATTCCAAAATTGTACTTTTTTTTAAACAGTCGAAAATTTCGATTGCTTACAAAATTACAAGAATGTAACATTTTTTCGGAATTTATTGAGTTCGTAATTGTTCAAAAGTTCTGAATATTCTAAATTACTCGAGAAATTTCGATAATTTGAGTTTTTCAAAAGATTCGAAGAGTTTTAGTGTTCCAAAAAATTGCAAAATTCAGATTTGTTTAAAAAATTTTCCATCGCCCCAAAAAGAGCGACGAGAAAATGTCGCTCAAAAATGAAATGAGTATAAAATATGAAATAATTCATTCCCAAATTTTAAAAACACGAAAAATTTGCACAAATTTCATTAAACTTTGTCGAGTCATCAACTCCTTAAAAACCTTCAAAATGCTTGAAAAAGCACTTGTCCAAAGAATTTCCAATCATTTCGATACCTCAATAAATTACAAATTCCCCCTCCCCCCCTCCCCCCCATCCCTTCACAAATTTTTTCCTTTCATTCGCCATAAGAACTAATACTTCCCAGATTTTCTTCTAACAATTTTCTAATTACGTAAAATCATCAAAATCCTCATCTCCGTAAAATCCCACTTTTTTCTTCAACGATGACGATCATTTCGCCAAGATCGCATTAACAAAAAAAAAGAAGGAAAAAAACGCCGGCGATTGAATTCTTGTTTGTTTTTTCCCGCGACGGACAAAAATTGATCGAGCGAGGCGCGTTTTTAAATTACGATGATGAACGTTTCACGCTCCTCGGATATTGTATCAATGACTTTCAATTTGTCCCGCGCATCTCATTAAGTTTTGTGTATGCATCTTAAAAGTGATCGGGGGTAACGCGAGCGCCTCGGGTTTGCATAAATTTCGAGCTTTTTCCTCGATCCGAATTTTTGCCGCCTCATCACGTACGAAATTGCTCGCTTTTATTTTGCAACAAACGACATGAATGAAGTTTTGATGCCACAGCAATATTATCTGGTTACAGATTTTGTGCATCGATATCTAATAGAAGATATCTAATTTGTATGTGATATAGATGTATCGACAACGTTTTTGGTCATCATGCAAAAATGTACCGAAAAATAATTGTATGTTAGCGATAAAAAAGTTGTCTGTTGTGACGTCGATGATGTAAAATGAGCAATTTTTGTGTGACTGGAAAAAAATTTACCACAAATTTATGGTTTATTTCGATTTATGAAAAGATGAGAAAATTCAGTGTTCAGTTCGATGTTCCAAATTTGATGAGATTTCTGGAAAATTTCTCAAACTGTCGAAAATCGATCATTTGTATCATTTTTTTAGGGTTTTTAGTGTTTTCATTTCATTTTGTTATTTATTTCCGCGAAGTTTTCGTAAAATTTTTCGCATTTTTTCATTTTTCAGCACGGAATTGAAATTTATTATCCATTCAATTTTGAACTTTTTTGAACAAATTGAAATTTTTGTTTTCTGATTCTGGAACACTTTCGTATTTCTAAATATTTCAGGAATCTCTTCAAACATTTTTTCGGTCATTTTTAAATATTTTCATCCAATTTATTTATAAAATTTCTCAGACTGTCGATAGATTTTGAAAATCGATGATTTGTATAATTTTTAAGGGTTTTCGGTGTTTTCTTATCAACTTGTTATCTAATTTCGCAAATTTTTCGTAAACATTTTCGCATTTTTTGAAACAGTTTGAAAATTTACGATGTATCCAATATGGAACTTTTTTGAACAAATTCAAAACTTTTCTTCTGATTCTGGAACACTTTTGTATTCCTAAACATTTCAGGAATTTGTCCAAACATTTTTACGGTCATTTTTAAATATTTTCATCTAATTTATTTATGAAATTTCTCAAACTGTCGACAGATTTTGAAAATTGATGATTTGTATTATTTTTAAGGGTTTTCGGTGTTTTCTGTTCAACTTATTTTTGATTTTCGCAAAGTTTTTGTGAAAATTTCCGCATTTTTTAGCACGGAATCAAAATTTACTATTCATTTAATTTCGAACTTTTCTGAAAAAATTCAAAACTTATCTTCCGATTCTGGAACACTTTCGTATTTTTAAACATTTCAGGAATTTGTACAAACATTTTTCCGGTCATTCTTGAATATTTTCATCTAATTTATTTAAAAATTCCTCGAACTGTCGATAGATTTTGAAAATCGATGATTTGTATCATTTTCTAGGGTTTTCGGTGTTTTATTTTCAACTTATTTTTCATTTTCACGAAGTTTTCGTAAAAACTTCCGCATTTTTCAGCACAGAATTAAAATTTACTATTTATCGAATTTAAAACTTTTTTAAACAAATTCGAAACTTTTCTTCTGATTCTGGAACACTTTCGTATTTCTAAACATTTCAGGAATTTGTTCAAACATTTTTCCGGTCATTTTTAAATATTTTTATCTAATTTCTTTATATTTTTTGTAATATTCAAAATTCTAAAAATTTCCGAAAAAAACCGATGATAAATTCGACATCTCAAGTTAAATCCGAGGAAAATTTAACATGCTCAAGACGTAATGTCAAATCATTATGACATAAGAAAAAAGCGTTGAAAACGAACTGAAACATGCAGTTAATCGAAGGTAAAAGCGTGTAAAGTGTGGTTGAAGGTAAAAAATGGAGCGGGGTGTGGAATGCAAAAAGAAAAGTGCGCGTACAGAGTGGTTAAGAAGAGAAATGAGACAGGAAGATAAACGACGAAAAAGATAAAAAAAATAAAGAAATACATCATCAGAAAATGATCTCAGATTTCGTCATGGAAATAAACTCGTGAAGACGTAAAAAAAGGAATTTTCATCACTACAAATTAACAACAATCGTAAATGATGATAAAAGTAAATGATTTTGGAATGGTAAATTCATGTGTTTCATGTAATGACGTTAATAACAAACGAATAATTGTGCGTCAAATTTTTTTTGCAATACAATGAACTGCAATGAATTTGAAATTTATATTAATGAACAAATGATATTAAATAAATTTATCAATAAATGACAATTTAATAAAGTCGAATAAATTTTCGAATATGAAGAAAAAACTTTTTTCTTTATTTTGACTAAAAAAAACCATAATAAATTTATAAATTTCTATGACAACTTTAATTCATAATCAAACGATTTCACGTGAACAAAAATTCATTAATAATATTGCGAATTGCATTTTTTACTGGGAGTACGAAAAACTTGTTAAAATCGGCAATTTTGTCATTGAACTGACGAATGTTTTTTGAATTGTGTGTATATTTCTTACGTCGATGATCAGCAACTTTCGTGACACGTAACTTTATCATTTTCCGCCGGAAGTATAAAAAGAAACTGAGAAATCGGAGACACACTTGCATTCAATTTCACACTCTACATTTTTTATCCGGAGATAAATCAGAGTTTCATGCAGGAAAAACGAGGGTAATCAAGTTCCTTTGGTAATTAATGAAGAGCATGGAAAATGAGAAATTTTCACGTCTGATTTTCCGTGTCCATGGATAAATTTTTCAATAATAATATACCACAAAGTGATGAAATTTTCAATACTTTTTTTCGTCGGCGATGATAAGTATGTATTCACAAACTTTTATTTTATATTTCAAGTTCAATTAAGTTCCATTACGAAAATATTTCGTATATTTTTTCAATTAAAAAACGACTTATGACACACACAAAAAACAATCGTAATTCATTGTTCTCGAAAATGTGAGTACTTAGGTGCACACACATAATAAATAATCCTCGCTTTTTTTATCAGAATTACTCACAAAGTTACTTTCCTCGAGAAAAAACCTTGTTCGAACGTTTTTTGGATTTTTCGAGGTCTTGAGAATGAATCGCCAAACATTACCAGCAATTTTACGTAGCTCGAAAGGCCATTTTTCATTACCCTCCTTGAATTCTTCGGGCCTGAAGAGGTTTCATTTTTCGATTTCTCATTTTGGCGTGTGACCGACAGCTTTGAAAAATCGGGAATTCGGAATCGTTTTCAAAGTTTCTGATTGTTTTCCACAATATTCGATAATTTTATAGGAGACATTCGGAGAATTCCGGAATTCGTTATCGTTAAGAATTTTCGTACACATTTAGAGCACGTTTAAGAATTTCGAATGAATTTGTCAATCTGAGCATAAGTATTCAGAAAATGCATATGCTGTTCGAAATCAGAGACACGAATGTAGAGAGAGTCGAAATTTGCATTCCCAAATCTGTTTGGTTACCATTTTTTCATTTTCTGAATTTTAACTCTCATGATTTCATTGTATAAGCTCTCAAAGTCAACTATCATAAGTTTTATCAGTTCTCTTATCACCAAATTTCAATGCAGTCATTTCAGATTCTTTATAACCTAATATTTTGAATTCTGAACTTAGATTTTGCAGAAAAATGAATTTTTTCTGTCAAGGACGTAACCAGGGGGGGGGGGTGGCTAAGGTGATTTTTACTCGAAATTATTTCGAAAAATTAGTGGAGTGAAGATTTATGGAAGAATTATGAAAATTTTCTGAATTCTCAGCATTTTCATAAGTGTTTGAAATCTCTGAAATTTTCAGAATCCTCTAGACTTTGAAATTCATCAAAATAGTCGAGAATCTTGAAATATATTAAAAATGTTCCAAAGGAACAAAAGTTTCTTGAAATTTCAGAAATTTGCATAATTTTAAAAACTTTGAGAATTTCAAAAACTGCCTCAATTCTCGAGATTTTCGAAACTATTGAATCTCTGGAATTTGCAAAATTTTTTTAATTCTGAAAATTGTCGGAATACTGAAAACTTTCGGAATTCTCTGAATTGTTGAAAATCTTGGAACGTTACAAATCATCAAGTTTCTCGAAATGTGAAGAATTTGTAAAATTTTCGTTATTTCAAGAATAAAATTATGAAAATACTGTGAATTTCCAGAATTTTTACAACATTTAAAAATCTCTGAAATTCACCCAAATTTTGAAATTCTCGAACTTTCAAAAATCCCAATAACTTCCGAAATCCTCAAAATGCTTCAAAGTTTGAAAATTCTCAAAATTGTTGGAAATATTCCAAATTATTAAGTTTCTCAAAAGGTTAGGAATTCGTGGAATTCTCGTAATTTTAAGGATTATGAAAATATTGCGAATTCCCAGAATTTTGAAAACTTTTTCAAAACTTCGAAATTTTCAGGAATTCCTCACTTCTCCGAATTTTCGCAAGTGTTTAAAATCTCTGAAATTATCAAAGTCCTCTAAACTTTGAAATTAATCAAAATAGTCGGATATCATGAAATATATGAAAAATGTTCCAACTAAACAAAAGTTTCTCGAAATTTTAGAAATTTGTAAAATTTTGAAGACTTCAAGAATTCCGAAAACTGCCTCAATTCTTAAGATTTTCGAAACTTTATTGAATCTCTGAAATTTCCAAAATTTGTTCAATTTTGAAAATTGTCGAAATATTGAAAACTTTTGAAATCCTCTGAATTGTTCAAAATCTTTAAATGTCACAGATTATCAACTTGTAAAATTTTCGTAAAATTTTCGTCATTTCAATAATTATGGAAATATTGTACATTTCCAGAATTTTCGGAACATCCACAAATCTCTGAAATTCACGAAAATTTTGAATTTCTCGAACTTTTCAAAATTCGAATAAATTCAAAATTCCTCGGAATACTTCAAACTTTCAGGATTCTCAAAATTGTCAAAAATCTTAAAATGTTCAAAATATTCCAAATTAGTAAGTTCCTCGAAATATCAGGAATTCGTAAAATTCTCGTGATTTTAAGAATTATGAAAACATTGTGAATTTCCAGAATTTCCTAAACTTTTTCAAAACTTCGAAATTTTAAAAACTGTAAAAATTCTGAAAATTTTCAAACTTCTAAAAACTTGTAAAATTCTCGAAACCCTCCAAACCCTGAAAATCCTCAAAATTGTTCAAAATCTTGATATGCTGAAAATTTTAAAAACTATCCAGTTTCTCGAAAACTTTGACACTTGTGAACATCAGTATTGTTTCACTATTATTATTATTATTTTTTTCAAAATATATTTTTGCTCAATGTGCTAGATTTTGAAAATTTTCCAGAATTTCGGAGTGGGCTTCAGCCCCCTCCCTGGTTACGTGCTCATGACCTAATATTTCGAATTCTGAACTCAGATTTTACAGAATCATAAATTTTTTGCTGTGTGCAGATTTTGTCTACATGTATGATGTTTGTTTTCAAGATAAAATTTCAAAAAATTGCCCCCCCCCCCCCTTGCAATATTCATGAATCCTCAAATGAAATAATAGAAAGAAAAATAAGTAAAACCACCTCCATTTTCAAGTCGTGAAGTTGTATTAGGTTGAATTAATTCTCCAATTGCTCAACGTCCAGAAATTTTATTCGCTGGCCAAATACATGTAATTAACAATTAGTCATCCACCATACAGAATTTTTGACTTCAAACTCCAAATTCTCTCATTCTGTCCTCTTGATAGCTATTTTCGTAGCTTGCATTTCCTTCGCATAATCCATGTAGAGAGAAATCGCAGTTTTAGCCAACTGTTTCAGACCTTCCTCGTAATAGTTAGACTGCGGGTTTTTCCCATCGCATTCAACAAAATTCTCGCATATGGTATCGTTCAAAGACGTTTTCCAGAATCTGTCTTTTCCCTGATCATCGCGAGTGTTCAAAGTTGGAACTTTGAGTTTCATCATACACGCGCCCAACTGGAGATCTTCGGTGCCAACGTCGGTATCGAATTTGCACTTGGATGGGCCAACATCCATCAATTTCCGTAATGCTACCCAATTCATGACGATTCCTGCTTCGCTTTCCATGTAGTTGTAGTTTTTGACGTTATCAACGCGTCGTCCGTGATTATTCCCAAAATACAAAGGTGTGTTCAAAGTTTGAGATTCCAGATATTTTTTGAGACGTGTCATTTTCACGTATCTGTTAAGAGTATCAAAATGATCAAAAATTCCCGAGAAATCGACAAATTTTTCGGAAATCTACAATAGTAGAACTTACGTTCGAACCGAAGTCACAAGAACCCAATCAGTTATTTTGTCGGGATCATTATAAACATGTCTCAATGCTTCCATATTTCCACCCCTGCCAGGACTTTTTTCAAGTCGCGTGAAACGTTCCGGCGACGGAGCTGAACATGAAAAATTCCATCAATAGTATATTGTGCGACTAGTGAGAGAAAAAGGGGATTCCTGGAGCGTGAAGATTGCCTCACGAACGTAGCGAGTGTGGCAACACGCTAGTGGAATCTCCTCTTTCTCCCACTAGTCGCACACAATATTTTATTCAACAACCGTGAGAAATATGTGATTTCATGGCCCTGCTGAGAGGGGGGGAAATAATGGGTTACCTGATTGATTGACGCAACAATCGCCCTTAGAGCTTTGCTACGTACTGCTAAACTGAGCGTGAGTGAGTAACTAGCTATATGTCGTTAAGATGAGCGTGAGCGAACAGCTTATCCGCCCAGTTCATTACTCGCATGCAATACGTCAACAATAAGGTAATCCAATATTTCGTCCACTCTCAGCAGGGCCACGAAATTACATATTTCTCGCGGGCGTTGAATAAAGAAATTTCACAATGCTGCATTTCTTCATTATTTGAGATTTCATTACGTTTGAACCCTAGTGATTGAAGTTTTCATGAAAACAGGCAAAATTTAAATAAAATCAGTGAACTTCATATAAAAATGCGTTTTTTCATAAGATCTATTTTATAAAAGTTATATAAAATTTTAAATTTTTATAAAGTGGTTTTATAAAAACTTTATAAAAAAAATTCTTTCGTAAAATCTAAAATCTGTCAAAATTTTCATACAATTCACCTGTTTTTTAAGAAAACAATTGCAAGCCTTTAAATTCTCTTATAAAACCTTTATTTTTACAAAAACTAGACGACTTGTATAAAAAATTTCATATTTTTATAAAAAAAAAATGTCCTGATGTGAGGAATTTCTCTCATAGTGGTATATGATACGTTTTTATTACACAAAGGGAATATAAAATCATGTTCGTAACGCGTTTCAGCAATTATAAAACGTAGAAACATACGATTTTATACAATTCGAAAATTCTCCAACTCAGGTTGAAAATAAGCATCCAAATTAACATAGATTTGATGGACAAGAAAGTTGACAATCTAATTTCTGATGCAAAGGTCGCTAGTTCAAATCCCTTTGCCTCCAAAAAATTTTTAATTTTCTTTCGAAACGAAATTCAAACCAAAGCCTCATAAACTGATAAAAAATTGTCTATATACATTATCAAAATTGTCCAAAAAAGGTCAGAAAATTTTTTGCACATTTTCAAAAATGTTGAAAAAAAATTGTTCATAAAAAAAATTGTTTTTCATGAAACTTTTATAAAACCACTTCATAAAAAATGCAAATTTTAATAAACTTCCATAAAACCGACCTCATAAAAATTTTTATAAAAATTTTGTGTGAAGTTTTCATAAAAACTAGAATCACAAGGTAAATTTCGATAAACTTGTAGACGTTTTGAAGGCACAATTTTTCGTAATATTTTTGAAACATTAACAAACATGATTTTTTTCCCACAAAAATAACGCTGACGATCATTTTTTAAATACCATCTGTTATTTCCCTGCCAACGTATCTTCGGTGATAACATTTATAACCCCAAGTGTCTTCAATAGCTCTAGCGAAATCTGCAGTGTCTTCTGCTTCTTCTGGGAGTAGGATTACACACGTAATTCGGATACCTTTTGCCCAGTCTGAAGAAAATTAAGTTATGAAAATAAAAATGACAAATAGTGTGACATTCCAATTTTTGGATCATTTTGGTTAGAATTTGGGAAGAATGAATTTCCCCAATTTTAACAATTTTAAGAATAAATGAAAATCAAAATTCGATCAAAATTTCATTTTTCAAAATTCAGAATTCTGATGTCTAAAAACTTTACGTTCAATTCAATAATTCTTAATTTTGTGGATCAAGGAAGTGTAATTGTCGTTCACTGTTCTAAAATTCAATTTTGTAATGTAAGATATCGAAAATTTACAAAATGTAGAATATTCCACATTGCAAATTTCGCGAATCGTGAATTCTACCACTAAAATTTCGAGTTTCGAAAAATTTCATCCATTTCAGACTCTTTACTTCCTCATCTTGATTTTTTAATACTGCGTTTGAATATATCTTCCAACTTTTTCATTCAAAGTTTTCGAGTTCCAAAAATGCGTTTCTACAGTACAAAATAACAACAATGAAGAAATGGATTTCGAACCCAATCATTAATGAAGGTCTTGATTCTTTGAAAAGAAGGGAACAAATATCTAATAATATTTACCTATCACATTTTGTACCAATGTCGGCAAGCCGTCACTGCCACTCACGCCCACAAGTACCAATAATGCGAAAACGCTTGAAAAATTCATGTTCGCAAAAATACGAAACACAAATTTTCATCCACAGTTTACTCCGTTCACGAAACCTATTCAACACTGTATTCTTATCTCCAACAATTCAAGAGCGAAACATTTACACTGTCCTCCAGCCAGAATTTTTACACGAACTGCCGACGTGTTTTTTCGTACACTGTGTTGATGAACTCTTAATTGCGTCGCGTTCATTATTATTAATTATCCTTCTGGATTCGATTAATTAAGGCATTGTTAAAAACAAAGGCTTCTTCATCATTCCTAGATGACATTAATAATACCGACACGAAATTGCGTACAATTATTTCGCAAGAGACAATTTGAATCGGGGGGGGAGGGGTTGATAATAAGTGTGCAATAAAAAAAGTTTTCGTCAAGTATACGACATTATATCATACTGTCATCATAATTCGCATTATCATCATTAAAATCTTGCAATTTTACGAATTATCAAGTTCCTCGAAATGTGAAGAATTTGTGGAATTTTCGTAATTTCAAAAGTTATGAAAATATTGTGAATTTTCAGCATTTTTGAAACATTCACAGATCCTGACATTTATCCAAATTTGTAAATTCTAGAACTTTTCGAAATTCTGATAACTTCCAAACTCCTCAGAATACTTAAAACTTTAAACATTCTCAAGATATTTGAAACTTTATTGAATCTCTGAAATTTCTAAAATTTTTTCAATTCTGAAAATTGTCAAAATACTGAAAACTTTCGAAATTCTCTAAATTTGTTCGAAATTTCGAAATGTTACGAATTATCAAGTTTCTCGAAATGTAAAGAATTTGTAAAATTTTCATATGTTCAAGAATCACTAAAATATTGTGAATTTTTGGAATTTTTAGAAAATTTACAAATCTCTGAAATTTACGTAAATTTTAAAATTCTCGAACTTTTCAAAATTCCAGTAACTTTCAAAATCCTCAAAACACTTCAAAATTTTGAAATTCTCTAAATTGTCAAAAATCTTGGAATGTTGAAGATATTCGAAGTTTTTCGAAATTTTAGAAATTCGTAAAATTTTGGAAATTTGAAGAATTCCGAAAACTGCCTTAATTCTCAAAAATTTCGGAACTTTATTGAATTTCTGAAATTTCTAAAATTTTTTCAATCCTGAAAATTGTCAAAATACTAAAAACTCTCGAAATTTTCTGAATTGTTAAAAATCTTAAAATGTTACGAATTATCAAGTTCCTTAAAATGTAAAGAATTCGTGGAAATTCCGTATTTTCAAGAGTTATGGAAATATTGCAAATTTTCAGAATTTTCGGAACATTTACAAATCTCTGAAATTCACCCAAATTTTGACATTCTCGAACTTTTCAAAATTCCAGTAACTTTCAAAATCCTCAAAATATTTCAAAATTTGAAAATTCTTAAAATTGTCAAAAGTCTTGAAATGTTGAAAATATTCCAAATTATTAAGTTTCTCGAAATGTCAGAAATTCGTCAAATTCTCGGTATTTCAAGAATCATGAAAATATTGTAAATTTTCAGAATTTTTGGAACATTTACAAGTCTCTGAAATTTATCCAAATTTTGTCATTCTCGGACTTTTCAAAATTCCAGTAACTTCCGAAATCCTCAAAATATTTCAAACTTCAAAAATACTCAAAATTGTCAAAAACCTTGAAACGTTGAAAATATTCCAAATTATCAAAATCCTCGAAATGTTAGGAATTTGTAAAATTCCGTCGTCATAATTCCATATTGTCATCATAATTCGCATCATCATCACCAAAATTACTAAATCTCCATTCGAAAACATACGTAGAGATTAAGAATTATCGAAAAAAAAAAATAAAAATTTTTTTTTCTAAAAATGATATTTTCAATTAAAACAATAATGATCCCTCCCCCCCCCTCCCCACCGCCCTCCAAAAAACCATCAGTAATAACTGCATAAAAAAATCCTATTTCATGAAATGCCACGTACTTTTCTCGCGGTTTCCATCCATCACAAAAATCCTTCGCACTATCATTGTCTTCCCTCTAATGGCTACCTGTCCAAGGTCATTCAACCGCGCATCAGCCATCGCTTGGAATCATGTTGCATTTTCTCGCGCGAGATTTTTCACCGCAATATCGCGGCTACATCGCGTGTTATTACCACATTTTCGAACAATTGGACGTCGACCGTATTTCTCATTAACATTCTCGGAACTCGGTGCTGAAGATGCGTTTCTTGATCGATAAGTCATCAACGCATCGAATGATCGTATCATTGCATGACAATTTTAACGATAATGACCATGATTCCAGGTCAATTACGTGTTTTTTCCACACTTTTCGGGCGATTTGATCAACTTCGAACGACTTTCCAAGTCGTTAAACCAAAATCAGTGTAGTGCTGATTTTCGAGGAATTTTCGAAACTCGAATTTCGAAGCAGATTCCGTCTTCATTTCTGTACATCACCAAATTTTTCAAAAATCTGTGCTCTGTCAATCAGAATCAGTGAAATTTTCTCTCATTCCAACAGTGAGATGAAAAACTGAAAAATGGATGAAACTGACTGTAAAATCAGTGAAAAAACTGATTTTTGCATGTTTCACTAATTCGCAGGTTCATACAGAATCCTCAAAACTGCCCACAAAATAATTCCTTCAATGAAAAAACAATAATGACGACAATCATTAATAACCTCTCCAATTTTCCCTGCGTCATCATCCCTCCTCCCCTTCATTAATTCTCGACATCAAAAGATAATGAATCTCTCCTGATTCAGGACATACGAGTACAAAGGCATATTCATGCTCATCCTTGGGCTTTAATTGCGCGAGTCATTAAAATCATTTGAGGTCGAATTCACAGAAGATGCGACCAAGAAACAATTACTCCGGTCTAAAAATACCGCGACTTCATTGGATTATAAAAATCGCGCCGTGTCATTTATTGAGTATCTAGAAAAACGAAGAAAATGAGAAAAAAAGGAAATAGGAGTCGACCCCGACAAAGGTTAATTTGCGGGGTCGATTTATGACTATCATCTCCGGTTAGTGCGGTATCGCCGAGGCATTATAATGACGGGCCCGACAATGTCGGGATGAATTATCTGATGAATTATACGCATCAACACGCAACCGCAATCCAGAGTGCGGTTTATAGGAATTTTACTGATTTTCGTATCTATTCTTCGATGGCAAGCACGTAGCCAGGGAGGGGGCTGAAGCCCCCTCCGAAATTCTGTAAAATTTGAAAAATCTAGCACATTGCAAGAAAGTATATTTCGAAAAAAAAAAAGTTAAACAATATGGATTTTTACAAGTGTCGAAGTTTTCGAGAAACTAAATTATTTTGGTCTTTTACAGCATTTGAAGATTTTTGACGATTTTGGGAATTTTCAGAGTTTGGTGTACTTCGAGAATTTTACAAGTTTTGAGAAGTTGAAAAATATTCAAAATTTCAACAATTCTCGAAAATTTCGAAAAACTAGAAAAGGTTGAAAAATTCTGGACATTCACAATATTTTCATAACTCTTGAAATGACGAGAATTTTACGAATTTCTAATATTTCGGGAAACTTAATAATTTGGAATATTTTCAACATTTCAAGATGTTTGAAAATTTTCGAAATTTCCAAAGTTTAAAGTATTTTAAAGATTTCGCAAGTTATTGGAATTTTGAAAGATCCAAGAATTTCAAAATTCGTGTACATTTCAGAGATTTGTGAATGTTCCAAAAATTCTAAAAATTCAGAATATTCTCATAATACTTAAAATTACGAAAATTTTACGAATTCTTCACATTTCGATAAACTTGATAATTTATAACATTTTGAAATTTTCAACAATTCGGATGATTTCGAAAGTTTTCAGTATACTAAAAACTTTTGAAACATATTTTTACAATTTTAAGAATTGACAAATTTTAAGACATTTCGGGGATTCAATAAAGTTTCGAAAATCTGGAGAATTCTCAGAGTTTGAAGTATTTTGAGGATTTTGGAAGTTATAAGAATTTTGAAAACTTCGAGAATTTCAAAATTTGAGTAAATTTCAGAGATTTGTAAATGTTTCAAAAATTCCGAAACTCCACAATATTTTCATGATTCTTGAAATTACGAAAATTTTACGGATCCTTTACATTTCGAGAAACTTGATGATTCGTAACATTTCAAGATTTCCAACAATTTAGAGAATTTCGAACGTTTTCAATATTTTGACAATTTTCAGAATCGAAAAAATTCAGAAATTTCAGACATTTAATAAAGTTTTAACAATTTCGAGAATTTTCAAACTTTGAAGTATTTTGAGAATTTTTAAAGTGATAAGAATTTCGAAAAGTTTGAGAATTTCAAAATTTGGGTGAATATCAGGGATTTGTAAATGTTCCAGAAATTCTGAAAATTCATAATATTTTCATTATTCCCGAAATTACGAAAATTTTACGAATTCTTCACATTTCCAGAAACTTGATAACTCGTAACATTTCAAGATTTTCAACAATTTAGAAAATTTCGAAAGTTTTCAGTATTTTGACAATTTCGAAAAATGGAGAAATTCCGGAAATTTCAGAGATTCAATAAAGTTTCGAAAATCTTGAGAATTAAGGCAATTTTTGGATTTCTTGAAATTTTCAAAATCTTACGATATTCTTAAATTTCGAAAAACTTTCGTTTCGTTCAAAAATTTTTGATATATTTCAAGATTTTCGACTATTTTGATGAATTTCAAAGTTCAGAGGATTTCTATATTTCCAGAGATTTCAAAAACACTAATTCAAATTCTGATAATGTAGAAAATTTGTATAATTCTCTAATAAAACTTCAATTTTCGAATTTGTTTAATTAATTTCGGGGGAAAATCACACCCCCCCCCCCCCCCCCCCCCTGAACGAAATTTCTGGTTACGTCCTTGTTCGATGGAAAACGGAATCAGTGAAACTCGACTGTAAAAATGAGTAAAACTGATCTCATTTCAATCAATTAATATTTATTGATTAACGATCTTTTGTTTTTTTTATGATCATGCGAAATCATCAAGTGTTTAGAAATCATGACTCCACGTGTTGCTGTCTGTGCAGAGATTAAAAATTTACGTGAAGGAATCTCTAATTTGCCTTTTTTCCCTTTTAATTCGGTATTGCCGAGATTTCACATCACTGAATGAGTGAATTAATCAAGGGGAAAAGTCGCGGAATGATTGGGCGTCGAGTGCGAATTTCACACGATCAATCAACTTTACGCCGGCGCATCTTGAACTTTGACTCGGTGCGAAAAAGGGAAAAATTATATGCCGCGGTAATGAAAAAGACTCGAGTGTCTAATTGAATGAAATTTCGTTGAGTAAATGTGATGTTGGTGATTTGATGTATTGATGGAAAAAATTTTCAAGAATATTAAATCTTACAGATCATTCGAAGTCTGGAAATTGTCATTTTTCGTGCATTCTTCAAAACAGACAAATCGAAAACATGAAATTGAACTCCTAAATTTCAAAATTCTGGAAGTGCACATTTCGAAAATTTTTAATTCCCAAATTTGGCTGTGCAGGAATTCAAAAGCATTATTTTGTGACGTGACTAAAAAAAGTGACATTAGTGTCCACAAATGAACCCCAAAATTTCAATAACTTCGAAAGTTCAAATTTCAAATCAAGTCAAATATTCACCTGAACAGAAAATTTAATTTCGAAAAATATTTCGTGACTCACCAAAAGTCTGAAAAAACTGTCGTAAAATACTCCAACTAAATAAAATTTCTCAAAAGTCATCATTCATTACCAAAAAAAATCCTCGCCAATTTTGATATTTTCCGATCCCAAAAGTTTATAACCCAACAAGCATCCCATAAAATCCCCAGCGCTGATGATAAAACGCTGAATAATCATTTCCTGCGTGCGCGAAAGGCGCATGATTCACGGTCTCGGAATATGATCGACATCGCGAGTGCGCGGGAAAATAAAAAATCGAGCAAAAGGAATGTCACGAAAAGCGCGATGGCGAAATCCGATGATTTTATCAAAGACAAGAAAACCTGTTGGGAGAAGTGTTATTGCAATGTGCAACGTGTATATCTGTTTGTACGATCGCTAATAAATTCCTTGGGCCCTGAACTCTAGACTATCTTATTTTACGTGTCACTCGCTATGATCTATGATTATCGCCGGCCCGCGAGCACGCGGATAATTATACGTCCTCGTTTTTCAAAGCCAAGCGCGCGCGCTTCCATGAGGTTTTCATTTGTGAAAATCACACCCGAGCTTTTCGATAAATGCGGGTGGTGTCGGTTGAGGGGATGCTTGGGAGAAGACGTCAAATTTGAGACGTCGGAATTTCACTCATTTTGAGGGACATTCGTTCGTCAATGAGAAAATTGAGGGTGAGATCAGTGATTGTAAGAGCATTCAGATAGTACATTATGTAACGAGTGCGTACAATATAATAGGTTATTCCGTGAGTGTGAAGTTTGGAACATGAGACGGAGGTGGACGCACGAGCGTAGCGAGTGTGTGCAGTCGAAGTTGAGTGCGTGAGCCGAAGTCGAGAGTTTCAAACTTTACACTCACGGGCTAACGTATCTTGAGCATTTGTTGCATACAGTGCTTTTTTTTTTCAGTGCACGAAAAATTGAAATGAAAATTTTTAAACATTTTTGAAAAATTAAAAATTTTTGAGAAGTTTGAGACTTTTCAAAATATTCGAAAATTTCGAAGGTTTTGAAAAGTTTTGAAGGTTTCATAACTTTTTCGAAATTTTAATAATTTTAAAAATTTTTGGGCATTTTAAAATTTTGAAAATGGTTTCAAATTTCTGAAGTTTTCGGAAATTTTGAGAAATTTCGAGAATTTTGTCAATGTTTCAAATTTCTGAAGTTTTCGGAAATTTTGAGAAATTTCGAGAATTTTGTCAATGTTTGGAAATGTTGAGAATTGTAATAATTTTGTAAATTTTGTGTATTTTTGTTAATTTTGCAAATTTTCATAATTTTGGGAATTTTCGGAAATTGAAGAGATTTTTAGTACAATAATTTTGAAAATTTTTGGAATTTTGAAAAATTTTGAGAATTTTGTAAATTTTTGGAAATTTTGATAATATCAATAATTTTGAGAATTTTGTAAATTTTTGTAAATTTTGAGAATTTTTGAAAATTCTAGAAATTTTTGGTGATTTTGAGAATTTTGAGAATTTTGTAAATTTTTGTAAATTTTGAGAATTTTTGGAAATTCTAGAAATTTTTGGTGATTTTGAGAATTTTGGGAAGTTTGAGAATTTCGTAAATTTTCGTAAATTTCGAGAATTTTTGGGAATTTTAGAAATTTTCGGGCATTTTAAAATTTTTTAAATGTTTAAAAATTTTTGAAGTTTTCGTATATTTTAGTAGTTTTCGGAAATTTTAAGAAATTCTCAGAATATCAATAATTTTGAGAATTTCGTAAATTTTTGGACAGCTGAGAATTTTGGAAATTTTGGAAATTTTAGGTAATTTTGAGAATTTTATAAATATTTGTAAATTTCGAGAATTTTCAAAATTTTAAGAATTTTCGAAAATTTTAGAAATTTTTGGTAATTTTGTGAATTTTGGAAATTTTGAAAAATTTTGAGGATATCAATAATTTTGAGAATTTCAAAAATTGTCGGAAATTTGCAGCATTTTTATAAGTTCGTAAATTTTCGGAAATTTTGAAAATTCTGACAAATTTTTCATAAAAATTTCTCAAAATGTCGAAATTGTCACACAACTTTACCAATTTTTAAGTAAAAATTCACTAATCTAATAAGTAGAAATTCACTCATCTCATCAGTGAAAATCATCAGTGAAAAAAAATTTATGCGTAGTAATTAACTCATTCAATTCGTCAATATTTACTAATTCAATTAGTGAGTATAGGTCACTATTCCAATTATTTAGTGATTTTCCACCAACTTTTCGTGGTTCACATTTCTCTTTTTATTTACTGATTTACGATTATTGACTAATTAAAAATGATTTTCTACTCATTCAGCCTAAGATAGAAATAACATTCCTTTTCTGAATAACACAAATAAAAACCATCTCCGTTTTTTGCGCAGAAATCATTATCTACAAACTAATCAACCAAAATTTCATCCTTGCAACAACATACTCCCAACCACTCAAGTTTGACACGATTCGCACATAAAAACCGAACAAACACTTTCATAAATGAGAAACTCCATCCTGACGAAATTCTTCATTTATCAACAAACAAACCTTCGAAATCCGATACATGAAAGAACCTCCAAATCATCGCGTGAAATCGATTGTAAATGTTTGCGAAAAAATTTTCGCCTCCCATCCTTGAACTCACTCAAATTACTCAACTCTCGAATAGAATATATCATTTGTCGCGAATTTCCTCACGATCATTTATTCCCGGAAGACGCGATGAAGAAAAAACAGACGAAAAAAGTGAACATAAATGATATGTTGCAGCTGTAGTGACATTGGTGGACGAAAAAATTCGATTCATTAATCTGCCAACTCGTCTAGAGACAGAGTTTCTCGTTAGCAGCTGAAATTGGTAGCGAATACAAACTGGGGTGACGGATAATCATTTTTTACGGAGGATGAAGGTCAATGATTTAGAAGCTTTGGAAATGATTGACGTTCAAAGTCATTCTGATGAGAATGAAAAATGACTTTAACTATTTGAATCATAGACGGTGAAGTTTGGCTGACTGTTTACTGATTTCATAACTGAGGATCTATTTAATTGCAAATTTCACTAGAAACTGAAACACGAGAAATGATATAAGATTGCATATTATTGCCCAAGATTGAAATTTAGAAATTTTTGAAAACTTCTGAAATTTCTGCGAATTTCCGAAATTTGAGAATTTTTAGAACTTTTCAAAATTTACAAAATTGTGGAAAATTGTTGGAGTTTTTGAAAATTTTTAGAAATTCTGTAATTTTTTTAAATTGTTGATATTTTCTGAATTTTGTTGGATATTTGAAAATATTCTAAATTTTTGGGATTTTTCAGAATTCTCCGAAATTTATAATATTGTTGAAAAGTGTTCAAATTTTTTGAAATTATCAGAATTTTTCTCAATTTTGTGAAATTTCAGAAAATTTTTCAGTCTTGAAAATAGATAAAAATTTTTTAATTTCCAAAATTTTTGAGAATTTTCAAAATTTTAGAAATCGTTGAAGTCTTGAAAATTTTTGTGAATTCTGTAATTTTTGTAAATTGCTGAAATTCTCTAAATTTTGTTCTCTAAATTTTGTTAGATTTGTAAAAATATTTAAAATTTGTTGGAATTTTAGAAATTTTCCAAAATTTCCAATATTGTTGAAAACTGTTAAAATTTTTAGAAATTATCAGAATTTTTCTCAATTGTGTGAAATTTCGAAAAATTTTCCAGTTTTGAGAAACATTAAAATTTTTTAAAATTTCTCAAATTTTTGAGAATTTTCAAAATTTACAAAGTTGTTGAAAATTGTTGAAGTCTTGAAAACTTTTGTAAATCATGGAATTTTTGTGAAACGATGGAATTCTTTCAGTTTTGTGGAATTTTCGAAAAACTTGTCAAGTTTCGAAAATGGTTACAATTCTTGAAAACTTTTGA
>JAPYZK010006021.1:0-16107 GCA_030522785.1 Platygaster equestris
CAATTTTTAGATCGTAATTAGGGTTGAAAATGAGTCGTCAAAATTTGGTCGAATTTTACATGAATTTTAAGTTGATAAGAAATTTCAGAAAGTTTTCTTATCACTTTTGGAGCGTTTTATTATTTCTGTTAATTCGAATCAGACATTTTAGTTAATCAGCAAAATTTGAACTAAAAAAATCTGTCACCAAATTTTTTATCAATCCATTATCTTAGTCTTATCACGATTATAATCTTTTTTTTAATTACTCAATGTACATTTGATTACGATCAAAAAATGATCATTCTAAAAACATGAAAAATTGATCAATAATTCATATTTTGTAACTTATACATTTTTTCTCACGAACCGAAACAGGCGACGCTGATTTCACGTTATTTCTAGTTATTTATTTATGCAGTGAAAACGGTACAAAGTTGTGATTTTTCTTGACGAACAAAGGAGTATTAAAATTCAAGGACGACAGAGATAATTCTCTGAGAATGATATAAATCCTCTGATTCCACGTCCTGGCAATTTTAAACACAAAATACTCCAGCTAGTGGTTATTTCGCGGCTTAGCAATGTGCACGATGAATTCATTTCGGAATATTAAAACGTGCAAATAATTTCGTTCAATTGCGATGGACGATTTAGACAGACCGTAACAAAAGTTGCCTCGTTCGAAAGTTTTATTCCTGGTAAATCTTTGGATTCAAAAATTTGCGAATATTTATAAATGTGAAATTTTGAGTTTTACGAGAGTTATACATTTCCCGAGTTCAAAATGACAAACGTGAATATTTTTGGAGTTTTTGAATTTTTAGAACGATCTCTTCAGAGTAATTTAACTTCAGAAGAGTAATAAACTCTAGTTAGACTTTTGGACTCTAAGTAGTTTTAGACTCTAAAGTAATGAACTTTAGTTAGAGTAATTTAACTTTAGAAAAATTTAAGAATTTTTGAGTCTTGGAAATTGTGATCGTAATTGAGTTTAACCGCCATTTTATATTTTCGTGTCGACTCTAGTGATTTTGGGTTTTTACAAAACTTTTCAAAAATCATAAATTTTTTGTAAAATTTCGTTTTTTATGAAGTTTATGTCATACAACTTTTGTAAAATGTGAAATTTTTATGAAGCGATTTTATACAGTTTCTATTGTATACAGTTTTATACGTACACAGATTTAGAATTTCCAAAATTTAAATCAACAACCAGAAAGGATTCGGATTTTAATATTTTGAGATATCCAAATTCTGTTGAAAAATTGGAATTCAAGTTTGAATTCAAATTATCTCCAAAATTAAGACGCGTTGAGAAATTCGAGCTGGGACATTAAAAAACGGAGAATAATAGAAATCAGGAGTTTCCATACTTGGGATTTTCCTCATTTTTTCGTAAAGATTCGTAGATTTCCGATTCGAAAATATAAAAAAAAAAAATAAAACGAAATTTAAAAACTTTTGAATCTGAAAAAACTAGTTTCCGTAATTCGCGGATTCCAAAATCCTTGGACCCGATTTTGTTAATATTCAACAGACGAAATTCAATAAATTACAAATTTCGCATTTTCCAGTATTTCACGATGCCAAAATCCTAAAATTTTCAATATTGGTGAAATGAGCATGATTTCCGAATTTCCGGGTTTGAAAATTCAAATGATTAAAATTTCGGATTATGAAATGTTAATCATTTTAATTTTCGTAGATGATTTTTCGGAATTTAAAATTTAATAGTAGTGAAGCTAGGACAATTCTGGACCACTTCGGTAAAAACATAACCTCAAACATCTTTTATAATAACAGAAATGTTGTTGTTTTTTTTTTAACACTAAAATAACTAGTGGAGAAAAATCATCCATCTTGTGCTACAAGTATATATTTCAAGAATGGAAGGGTTCCAATTTTTTGCATGATTTCACATTTTTCGGAGCGCGAAATAAACAGATAAAGATGAATACGAAATGTGCACTTCCTTGACGTTACGATCGAGTTTCTCTATGCTCTCGACTCTTCGAGTTTCCCATTAAGACCGACTTGATCTTATTAATGTTGACACCGTGCGTAAGTACACAAAGCGCGCGGTCGATTAATATATATATGGCGCAAAATGTTTTCTCTATTTTTTCATAAAAAACAAATCCGTAAAAATATTGAGTATTTTTATCATTTTTGAGCGATGATAAAAATGTTTCCAAAATTTAAACGAGTAAAGTATTTCCAAAATCTTAAAATCGGTAAAATCAGAATGTAATCGATAAAAACATTTAAACATGGAGTTTTATATAAAGATAAAAATTTTTTTTAATGTAGTTGAAATACGTTCGAGCTAATTGTTTTTCTTAAACAATTTTTTTTTTGATATGAAAAAATAATAATTCTTAAAAAGACCAAATTACAATATTATAGAATTAAATTCAACTATGTTTTATGCCCAAAATTCTTCACTCTATTTTCTTGCCACCCTTAAAAATTTGGTATCAATTTAATCTATATTTTGATTGAATCAAATAAATTCAATTGATATACTATATTTTTTATATTGATTGGGTCCAGAATTATAACCTAAAAGGTTTTATTCAATTTCCCCGTCTTTAAAAATCAGGACATTTTAAATCACTACTCATCTCTCGCCTTCAGAAAATATAATTTGATCATTGAATTTCAAATTACACTAACGTACGATATCCCTTGCATTGTTTGGAAATGCATGTGTTCGATTCGGCGTTCATGCAAATTTAAATTCACCCAATAATTAATAACGCTTGGCAATGCCGAGCGAGAGCGTTGAAATATTATATGACTGTCGTGAGTTTCGTCAGATTTACGAACGGGACACGCATTTTCTCGACCTGCATTTTCGTGTATTTCGTGCATCTCGGAGAATATTCGGAATCTATAATTTACACTGAGACATTTTCTGAGCTTTTGAAATTGTTTTCAGTGATTGATACTGACATTTTGAAACAGTGCTGAATATTTCTGGTAACTCGTGTACATTTTTTCAAAATTGACAACAATTTTCAGCAATTATTTATTATTTTGTGAGAAATTCGAATTTTCGAGCATTATTATGAATACGCATGAATCTCGGATTTTATGAATTTTTTTGGAAACTCAATTTTAATAAACATCGAACATTTTTTGTGGAGTTCCAAAATTGAGTAGATTTTTGGAACAGTTACAAAACTGTTTTTTAACCCACCCTTATTTTTAAAGATTCTTGAAATTTTAATAAATAAAAAATTAATTTAAAATTAAAATAAAATAAAATAAATATTAAAATAAATTTTAATAATTAAAAAAATTTTTATCAAATCAACGTGAATTAAATTACATTTTTAAATTAAACCGAAAGACATCGAAACGTCAAGAAGACACGAAAAAATATCGGAATGTGCTCGAGAGAATTTCTCATTAGAACGTGCATTTACTTTAATTGATTTTCGTTTGATACTTTTCCGAGCGGTCTTTTCAGGGTTTTTCGAAAGTTCATTCGGCCAAATGAGATTTTTCCCAAAGTCATACAGTTCCTTATTTTTTCAAGACTTTGCCAATTTATTCTAGAAGCGTCGACAATTAAAAACGTGCAATTATAATCCCCGAAAGTTTGTATTTTTTTGTGTCGCATTCTTTTACGAAGTGATAAATGATTCTTTTCAATTTGAAGCGTATTTTTAAGTATCCCTCGAGCCACGTAACTGATGGATTCCTTAAACGAGCGAAAAATGTTTTCGATCAGAAAAGTTTGATTGGCCAGGATTTGCCATAGGGATGTTGATTATCGTTGCTGAAACTCGGGTTGTATGGAGAATTATCGAACAAATTGTTGAAGATTTGGTGAATTTTTCACACTGTTCATATTATGTGAAAAGTCTGAAGATTTCTAACAATCCGAAAATTTTCCATTAGCAGAAATTTGAATAACATTCGGAGCAATCACCAAAAATTTTTAAACATCTAACAACATACGAAAAATATTCAAAAATTTTCAGCAATAAAA
Source organism: Platygaster equestris (assembly GCA_030522785.1). Taxonomy (NCBI): domain Eukaryota; kingdom Metazoa; phylum Arthropoda; class Insecta; order Hymenoptera; family Platygastridae; genus Platygaster; species Platygaster equestris. Next base: position 3,983 of record JAPYZK010006021.1, read on the forward strand.
TTTGAATGGAAAAAAAGACTAGAAATTGCGAAAATTTTAAGAAATCCTAAAATTATGAATGAAAGTAATATATTCGAAAAAAGGGCTGGGAATTGGAAAATTGTCTATTATAATTATGTGATTGGCTCGGGTTAGGTTAATAAATTATAATACACGGACAGAAACAATTTATTTTACAAAAGTGAACTCAATTTTCTCATATCGAATCAATTTATTATTCATACTCTCTAAAACGAAATCTAAATTTTTGAACGTGCAATTGATACAGCAAATGCCTCTCGCGAAAGTGCAGGAAGTGCAACGGAAACGCGAGAAGCAGATCGATAAAACGCGCTGTCTTTGAATTTCAGAACGTATTTTTGAACAAAATTCAAAAAAACGAAAAATTAGTTTCGAGAATATAAAACGATGAATAATTGAAAATATAACCGACAAAATTCATATTCTATGGGGGGAGTTTGGTTCTTTGTGACGTGAAATCGAAGTCGAGTTTTAAAGTGCGAACCGTTGTTCTTGGTGTTTTACACGAACCAGATTTCTTTTTATTAATGTGAAACTTTTGTATATAAATCTTGTCAAATGGCTGGAATTTTTCAGTGAAAAAGGTTCAATTTTCAAGGTTTTATTGGGTTCAATTTTTGTGTCTGAAATAGTTATTGAGAGGAAATGATATACTTTAATCGAAGAAGAACTAGTGATTTTCGATTTACATGTTTCGGAATAGAATAATATTGATTATAAACTTTCAATTCTTCGATCTGATTTTTCATTTTGGTACACCATTTTTTTCTAAATCTGAAATAGTGCAATTTGAACTCATCTGAATAATTGTATTATCAATTATTTATTAAATTATAAATAATTCTCAACTGTAATTTTGATACTGAAAATATATTATTTCTATTCCTACTGAAAAAAACAAGTATGAATACAATATTTCGATATATTTGTTCCAGTCCTATTATTCATTAAGAATATATTTTCGTAAGATTCCACCGAAGAATTTTTTCATTGTTCGCGGCACAAAGAGTGACGAAATTCTGAAAACGAACGAATTCAGGTGTTCTCTGCTTTTCTATAAAATTCGCATTCAATCGAAAACTTATTACTTCGCGTGTCAGCGCGAATAAGATTCTCTGGCATGCGTTTTCGGGACTTGAATTTTATCTCTCGCGCTTAAGTGAATCGCGCCGAATCGATACAAGAAAAAATGGTTACTCTTTCATAAAAAGTGAAAAATTTTAAGGTTAATATTTTGTACAATCAATATTTTTACCGTATTTTTTATCGGAATCCATTTTGTCCACTTCCAAACGTCGTAAACGAAAAAAAAAAAAAAAAAACATCATTTGTTTTCGGTAACCACAATTTTTAAACGGGGTTTTCTAGAGGAAAGCAAAAATTTTAAGATGCTGTTGGATCTTAAATTACGATACGGGTTTTTTCCATCGCGATTTATGTCGAAAAAAAAATTTATGTGGTTCTTTGGGCTCCATTTATCTCAGCTGCGCTGGATTCGAAAAAAGTGTTAATATATTAGATCGCTCCAGAAAAGATAATAGTCGGGTGATAGTTCAAGGGTTGTTCGTTTCTTCTGTAGGAGTCGTTTCGAAAATAATCTCGTTTCATACCTTTTTTCGTGTAGAAAAATTTTTTCACGTCAGTTTGATATGTTTGGAAGGTTGATTGAATTCGGTTATTAAATTTCGAAATAGGATTTTTTGAAAAAAGGTGAATTTGGGACTTTGATTTACAACTGAGGTCGGTGAAAAATTACGTACTTGTCGAAAAATGCACGAGCGGAAACAAATTATGGTAGATTTACACGACGATTTATCACCCGATCATTCGACGATTTTCCGTCAACGGGTTATCGAGAAAACGATAATTCTTTCGCGTCCAGAAAGTTGGACAGGATTTTTTCGGATAAAAATTGCGTACATTTACATTTCGAAAAATTGTGGAAATTTGTGAGTTTTCGGTTTTTGAATGATGTGAAATTTTTGGGTTGTTCAATTTTTTGAATTATAGTTTAATGAATCGAAGTTCAATTTTTAAGATTCTTTAATTTTTGGAAAGTTAAAAAAGTTAAAAAAGTTGAAAAAATGCAGAGTTTAATTCTGTTGGCGAGTTTCAATTTTCTATATTTGTTTTTAGCATCAGAGAGTGTATCAAAAATTTCCAAAATAACAGAAATTATTCAAAACGTAAAAAGTTGTTTTTTTGTGTACTTGCTACTATGTTCCGAAATTCTGAAATTCTGTAATTCAATCATTTCTAACATGAGTTCGAATTCAATAATTGTAGAATTTGAATTGATAAAAGTTTTTAATTTTTTTCATCAACATTAAAAAATTCCGCGATCGAGTAGTACTTATTCAATCAATTTTAATTTTTACATTTTTTCGAACAAATTCGTTTTTACAAAGTAAAAAAGTCTCGGGGTAGAAAATGCTGTTGAAAAGTGATTTCTTGACACGAACTCGTAAGAGGTGTAATATCAGATTCACAAAAGAGGAAGATCCGCGTGGCCGTTAAAGGGTTAAAGTGAGTTTCCGCCAAGAATCCCTAATGCGAGGCGCTATTTATCAAAGTTGATACTGTTTCCCGAGTGTGGGCGATATACATAACATGCTTATTTTACGTGTGGGAAAGGTTAAGAACACACCCCATTCACTTGCACGATTATCCACGCGAGCTTTCGAGAATTTACTCTTTTTTGTTTACGTAGATTAAAACACAAAAGAGAGTCAAAAAACTTACGCTTTCTGAAAAATTATTTAAAATGCGAATGAATGTATCAATACTTGTATAAAATGTTTGAGAGTCAAATTGTAAGATCTAAAAATTATTAATTTGGAGCAAAATTTTTTTAGGGGCAATCGGGTTTCTATACCAAAATATATTCATCTTAGTTTTTTGAAAACTTAGATAACTATCATAAAATTGAATTCATTTTTCAGGAACTTTGATTATTTTTTAAATAACACGTAGAAATTAGAAAAATTTGAAACTTAGATTGAAAATTTGGTATTTTTTGGATAATTTAGAAAACTTATTAGATACGATTTGATGCAAAATTAATGACGATTTCTGGGTACCAATTTATTTTCAAGACGTGAAATTTGTGAAATAATACGCTATTCCATGATAATTTATCGGAATCTCAATTAATTATTCGTCCACTTTAATCACAATACCCGGAAGTTGCAATTACGAACTTAGAGAACCGAATTCCATTACACTGACTTAAGATGCTTCCTTAGGCGAAATTTCAGTGGAGCGCATTTCGGAACTAACGCGCCAAAATTAGTTATCACTAGAATTTAGAACTGAGAAGTAGGAAAATTGGCATGTTTTTGATTCGAAATTTGTATTTCTTTAATTGTATGTAAGTGTGATGAAGCTGTCAAAATTTCAACAATCACAAGTCAAAAAAAATTTCGAGGATCGTCCGTAACGCTTCTAGGGGGCGGGGGGGGGGGGGGGGGCTGGCTTACTTCGAACCAATTTTCAAAAAACGGGGGTGCTTTTTACGGAAACTTTTTACCATTTCGTAATTTATCCAAAAATTTTCGACCCGCGACAAATTTATTACAGGATATTTTGAATTTCATTATGAAACTCGAATAATACAACGAAATTTCAAAAAAATTGGAAATATATTCTTTTTCAGATTTTCTTCGTATTCTTAAAATGAGAAAAATTGGCCAATTCAGACGTTATTGAATTTAGCACATTTTTTAATTTTTTCCGAAAAAATTGTAAATTCTTAATTTTTTGTTTTAATAAAAGAAACTATTCCTTTTTCGTATAATTTGAGTGTATTTCATGATATTAAAAAATACAAATAATATTCGAAATTTATTTTACGTTACACCTCGGGGGGAGGGGGGGGGGGGATTTATGGACGACCTCTAATGAACTCAAATATATCTATATGTATAATATACATCGATAACGAAATTTTCGGAAACTCCAAAATTCAAAATTGACTACTCAGTAACAAAGCTACATATTTTGCAATAATCCCTAAACAAACTATGACTTCATCCTTAATTTTCATTCCCCTAAAGATATCGCAAAATTACGAAAACGCGATAAAATAATTAGCCGACGAGAAAGAGCGTCGAAAGAGAGTGACGAAAGAAAGGATTTCAATGATCAAGGCACTTTGCATCGAGCCCCGAGAAACACTCGAGCGGATTTTCGTTAACGCGTGTACTTGGCTTTTGCGCGAGTTTATATCGCGTCCCCGCGGACACCTCGGGAGTTGCAAATCGGGAACTTTTGACGAAAGCTCAAAGGTCGTAAATCAAGTTTGAATAGGGAAAAAAAGAGAGGCAACTTTTGCCATCGTCGAAATATTTTCTCGCCGGCGAGAAAACTTTGCTTTCTTATATGGGCTATTACGTCGTACGTTTGGGAAACGATCCGACAATGGGACATATCGAGGAGCGCGAGTTTGATAGCTGAAAATGTGTTTTCGATGTGTAAGGGATTGTTTCAGAGAGTTCAGAATCAACATAGAATTTTCCTAAAACTTGTGATAAGTTGAGGATTTTGAGATTTTAGAGTATTTCCATGGATTTGGATCTTTGGAAATAAGCACGTGGCCAGGGAGGGGGCTGTAGCCCCCTCCGAAATTCTGGAAATTTTGAAAAATCTAGTGCATTGCAAAAAAGTGTATTTTGAAAGAACAAATAGTGAAACGATACTGATTTTCACAAGTGTCAAATTTTTCGAGAAACTTGATAATTTTTAACATTTTCAACATTTCAAGATTTTCAACAATTTTAAGAATTTGGAGAGTTTGGAGGATTTCGAGAATTTTTTAAGTTTTTAGAGGTTAGAAAGTTACCAATATTACAAAATTTTAAATTTCGGAGTTGCATGAAAGTTTTCGCAATTCTCAAAATTTATAATATTTTCATAACTCTGAGAGTTACGAAATTTTTAAGAATTCTTAACATTTCGAGAAACTTGATAATTTGGAATATTTTTAACATTTCAAGATTTTTAACAAGTTTGAAAGTTTTTAAAGTTTGAAGTATTTTGACGATTTTGGAAGTTATCAGAATCTTAAAACTTTCAAGAACCTCAAAAATTTCGTTAATTTCAGAGATTGATAAAAGTTACAAAAATTCTGGAAATTTACAATATTTTTATAATTCTTGAAATTATGAAAATTTAAAAAATTTAACGAGAAACTTGATAATTTGGAACATTTCAAGATTTTTAACAATTTCGAGAATTTCGATAATTTTTAGTATTTCGACAATTTTCATAATTCCAAAATTTTTCTAAGTTTCGCAGATATAAAAAAGTTTCGAAAATATTGAGAATTAAGGCAGTTTCGATAATTCTTGAAATTTTTAAAATTATACGAATTTCTAAAATTTCGAGAAACCTTTGTTTAGTTGGAACATTTTCAACATATAATATTTCAAGATTGTCGATTTTTTCGATGAATTTGAAAGTTTAGAGGATTTTGAAAATTTTCAAACTTTTTGGAATTCTCGAAATTTTCAGAATTTTGAAAATTTTGGAAATTTTAGAGATTCGAAAACGTTTTGGTAATCCTAAAAACTTAAAATACTCATACATACAATTTCAATGATTATGGAAAAATTTACAATACTTCCATAATTATTGAAATTCCAAAAATTTCACGAATTTCTGAAACTTCAAGAAACTTGATAATTTTGAACATTTTGAACATTCAAGATTTTCAACAATTCCACGAATTTTCAAAGTTTTAGTATTTTGAGAATTTCAAAAGTCTAGAGAATTTCGACAATAATTTGAAGAATTTCAAAAATTGTGAAAATTTTAGAGTTTTCATAGTTTCGATAATTCTGAGAATATAGGAAATTTTCATAATTCTCTAGTAAAACTTTACTTTTCGAATTTGTTGAATTAGTTTCGAGTATTTCATAAACCCGACAAGGGTATGAATAAACAACTACTAACTACTAGTTTCGAGTAAAAATCTCCTCAGCCCCCGCCCCCCCCCCCCTCCCCTCCCCCCCCTGAACGAAATTTTTGGCTACGTCCTTGTTTGGAAATTACGAAATAGTTTTATAAAACACATGAAATAAATAAGGAAAATTGTGAAAATTTCCGAAGATTTCCAGGGTACAATTGTACCACTCATTTCGGAAATCCTCTAGAAAATTTAAAAAATCAAAAACTCGTCAAGTTCCGATAAATTTGAAGTCCCAAAAATGTTTGTAAATACTGATAAGTTGCCGAAAAATTTTGCAAAAAACAGCTGCAAGTGTAAAAATAACATTTTGTCTGAAAAACAAATCCAAATGACCCTTAGAATCGTAATAAACAATCAGTATGTACAAATGAACATAATTTTCTGCATCCGTTTCGGAACTATCTTCATTACTGCACGCGCAAAATGCGAAATTTGCCGGCGAAAATGAAATTTAACTGCCATTATTTAGATCTCGGGCCATTGATTTTTTTCCAAGCGTGGAAAAATGACATTGTGTGTCCGCAGAAAAAGGGAAAAACGTGTTCGAATGAGATAACGTTTGTTCTGCATTGGGAAGCGAAAATATATTATCTCGCCCCATAAATGGTTTTTAGCGGGAGGGTAAACGCGATTTGCTACAGCTAGAAAAATATGTTGGCCTTAAGCCCCGCGATTTTCCGAAATAACAGATTTGGGCGACTCGGAAGTCGTGCGGAATCAAGGGAAAAAGTAGGAAAAAGTCGATTCACTTACTGTGAGAAAATCCATTTTTTATTACTCGAGATGGCTCGGTTCCGAAATAAAAGACGTGTTTTATAATGCATTGGGGTAGCAGAAAATAATTGGATTCGAAAAATGCAATTAGTCTATCTTACAAATTATGAGAAAAACAATGATTATCTTTGGATTTTTGTACTTCCGGAAAATAAGTATTTATTTAATGTTTATTTTTATTGGACTAGGATTTTTCGTGGAGAAAAATGATGAAAAGTGACACAATTTTTTGATTTACGAATTTGATTTTCTTGTTTACTATTGCGATGATTAATTTCAGTTTTCGAATCAAAATCGCGGATGACAGATTTTTTCGACGCCATTTTTTAATTAAACTACCGGTGCTTTTTTTCAGCTTTTTTTCAGTTGATTACATTACTTTGATTTCTCATGTTGGACGAATGTGAAGGTAGAAAAAAATTCGCTTTTCACTGTTCTGTGAAAAAAAATGTTTTGATTAGAGAATGTCCAAACTAGAGTTGACGTAAAGAAAATTTTCAACAAAATTTCGTTTTCTCACGTTCAAATTTCCGAATTTTCTACTTTCTTAACTTTTTTTAAAGTTAATATCAGATTATGATTATTATATGCCTTAATTCCAAATTGCCGTATTTCTGCATTTAAATTTATCAATCTTCAGAACTCCGAAAATTGGAGTGTTTAAATTATAAATTTATCAAATACAGATTTTGAATTCTAAGCCTGAAAATTAGTATATTTTGAGATTTTCAGTTCAAATCCCACAATATTCAAATTCGATCAGACATGTTTCTATTCCAATTCTTTTCCATCTCAAATTTTTCGGATCGGAAGGAATCTAAAATTTCCACTTTTTCGCCTTTAAAAAAAACCGATAAAGCTGAAAATTAATTATTTTGGCACTTATTCTTGCGCCCGACAAAAAGATGTCGAGAAATTGAGAAAAGATGTTGCGTAAAAGCTGGTTACGAGGGCTTCATTCGCGCGACAGAAAATTCGCGGGTAGAGACGTCAGCTCGCGAGGCAGGAAAATTGAATTTTTTGCATGCTTCTGGGACTTTTAGGCGAAGTTTTAATTAAAAATACGCACGCGTAAAAGTGTTATATTTTTGTTTTTTGTTTGTTTTGTTTTGTTTTTTTTTAGTGAGATTCGATTAAGCGCTTTGAGACATTTTCGACGTCGGGCTCTCGATTCTGCCACCGCGTGGTTTTAATATTCGTACGTCAAACATCTGTCACGAGCAAGTTCTCTCGAAACGCAATATTTCACGTTCGAAGCAACGTAAAGTTTGAAATTACAAAAAACCTCAACGACGTCATGAATATACAATAAATCGATAACATGGCGTTTCTTATAGGAATTCATGTCAACGGATTTTAGAAAAAAAAAATCGGCAAGAATGCATTACTTCCTATCCCTAGCCAGTTGAGGGCGACGTTTTCTCGTCGCTTTTTTTAAGCGACGAAAAATTTGTCAAACGAATCCAAATTTTTTAATTTTTCGAAGAACTTGAACTTTCCTAATCTTTCAAAAACATCGAATGTTTAACATTTTTGGAGGAACTCGAAATATTCAGAATTTTCGAACTATTTCGAACTCAATAAATTCTGGGAAAAATTAGAATTCTTGTTATTTTTTGAGAAATCAAAATTCCCGAATGTTTCGAAAAAACTGAAGTTTTGAAATTGGAATAAGAACATACAATTTTGAAATCTTTCGAAAAACTTAGGATTTTCAAATTTTTAAAAGGACGAAATTTTACGAATTTATGAAAAACTTGAAGATTTCCGAACTTTTCAAAAATCTTGTATTTTTTAAGAACTCGAATTTCACAAATTTTGTTAAGAACTCAAAATTTTTCGATTATTGTGGAAAAAATCAAATTTTTACAATAAAAAACATCGACATTTTCAATTGTTTCGAAAAACTAACACTTGTTGAAATTTTCATGAGACTCTGAATGTTGAATTTTTCGAAACTCTCAAAATATTCGAATTTTCAGACAAACTCAAAATTCGCAAATGTGCAGTTGTAGAACTAACAATTTTCAAATTTCCGACGAACTGGGAATTTTTTCAGAAGAAAAAATATACAATTTACGATTGTTTTCAAAAAGTAACAATTTCCAAAATTTTCACACAACTCTAAAAATTTAAAATACTCGAATTTTCAAAAAAACCTCAAAATTCGCAAATGTGTTGTAGAACTCCAAATTTTCAAATTTCCGAAAAACTTAGAATGTTTTCATAAAAAAAAAAAAAAAACTTAAAATTCACGAGTGTTTCTAAAATCTAACAGTGTCCAAAATTTTCGAAAAAGCTCCAACATTTCAAATTTCTTAAAAAACCCGATATTTTCACATTTCGAAAAAACGTTAAATTCCAAAAATTTCTGAGTAACTCAGAATTTTCAAATTTCCAGAACACGAATTTTGTAAATTTGGCAAAAAACGATTAAAAATACAATTATCAAAGATTGTATATTATAATCATATGTCAACGGATTTGAGGAAAAAAAAAAAAAAATCGGCAAGATGCATCACTTTCTCAAATAGAATTAGTTAAAATGACATAATTTCAAATAGCAACGACTTGTTAAATTAATTATAACAAAAGAGTCAATGGGGAGCGTGGAAATTTTTACTATTACAAAATAGTCCTGTTTTTTCTTTTTTTTTTTAATCACATATTTCGACAATTAGATTGGAAACAAGTTAGTGACTATGAAATTATAGTTTGGACAATTTCATGAGGAATTTGCGCATTTTACGAGGATTTAGGGACTGTTTAAAAGGATTTCATCGAGTAATTGTTTAAAATTACAAAAATGGATTGCAGTTGTTAATGATAAACATCCAGTAATTTTAAGAAAAAACAATTCAAACGAATTTCCCTGCAAGATCAAAGAAGACGCGAAGAAAAATGCCGGCACGCGCGAGATTAGAAGCAAATTCCGAGCGCGCCCATAAATCTCGAAACCAGGAAAAAACGAGGGAAAAAGATCCAGTACACAAATCCTTCGCTTAAGCCTAAATTAGCAAATAATGTAGGGCTAAAATTCAAATGCTGAAGTTGATAAGAATCTAGATAAAAAATTAAAATTACATTCTTAATAAGTACACGATTATTTGTACTCTCTATCATTTTCCAACGAAAATTAGAACAAAAAAATGATTGAAAATGAAATAGATACTCGAAATATCCGAATTATCAATAATAGCGACCCTCCCCCACCCCCTCCCCCCTCTAGAAAACACCCGAAATTAATTTTAGTTTCAAGTTTTTATTTTTATTTCTATTAATTTAAATAAATTCGTTGAGTACGATATTGATGAAAATACATGTTTTCCAATTTTTAAATTTAGAACAAACTCGAAAAAATTTTGTCTATTCTCGAGTCAGCGAGAAAAATCCAACGTGGAACGCAGACACTGCAATTAAACTCACGAAAAAATTAACGCTGCAAACACGTGTTTTTTGTCCTCGCAAAAATCTTGAGAATACAAAAAAGCATCAAAGGGAGCTAAAAAAGCTTTCGGAAGCACGTCGAAAAATAAAACAACGCGGAGTTAGATAGAAGTAATTCTGTCCGTGGCCACTGTGATAAATCCGCTGATTTTCCGATGAAACCATCGAGCCAATTCTATGTTGGTTTTTTCTCTTTCGCCCGGAAACCCATTCGATTTTCATCATTCGAACGTCAGATCATGATTCTTTTATTGATACTTTCTTCAGTTGATTTTTTTATACCGATTTATTGAAGTTTTCGAAAATTATATGAAACGTTCGTTATTCTACTTATAATTATTGAAATTTCCCGATTTTCTATTTAAGGTAAAATGTAGCATTTTTTGAGATTCATGTATAATTTTGTCAGCAGTTTTTGATATTTTTTGAAACTGTCATGAAAATGTTCTGAACTTTAAGAAATTTTTGAAGATATGAAAAATGTTCACAAATTTGAAACAGAATACAAAAATGTTCGATATATCGTTTGGAATGTTAGATTTCAGGAAATATTCCAGTTTTTAGAATTTTTGTTGGAATTAGAATTTTTGAAAATTGTCTGAAATTTTCCAAAACTTGAAATATAAAAATGTATAAGGAAATTAATTGAAAATCGCGTGAGTCGCAAATTTTCGATGTTCTTTGATTTCTCTCTTTGTTCCGAAATAGTAAAACTATTGGAAAAAAACTTTCAAAAAATTGTCCACTTATTTTTTAATCAAAATCTACTGCAGTTTTCGAAAAAAATACCGAAATACAGTTAAGAATTAATTATGATGCGGAGAAAAATGAAAACTGTACCTTTTCGTCAATTAGTAGAATTTCCCAAACTCACGCCGGAAAAACCAATCGCACTCGTAAATTGTTCGCGCGCCGATTCAAAAAAACACTTTTGGGAAACGTCGAAAAAATTGTTCTTCTCATGATAAATAAACACTTTCTGGTTTTTCAGAAGTAAAATAACAAAAAATGCATATAATTCGTAATATTTATTATGGAAATTGATGTCTCTTTTGAAAGAAGTTTTGACTGGAATTTTAAAAAAGGAATAAGTAATAGTTATTGTTGGTGGATTTTTTTTTTAAACTTGGGGGTTTTTCATTGTTTTTCGGAGAGCGAGAAAATTTTCCTTTAGGCCACTCGAACCGCTGCGAGCGCTAAAGAGACACTGAATCGCGAACGGTTTCATCCCTTGTGCTGCGCCGAAAGCGCGTTTTCCTCAACGCATGTGCACGTGCAAAATTGATAAATTACTGAATTTCGCTTGTTTTTGCACATTTTTCTACCATGAGAAACAACTTTCTCGAATTTTGAAAGAATTTTAGTAGTTTATTCTCCGATGTTTTTTTTACGATGTATTAAATCATCGCAACTGTAATGTTATCATAATCTCGGAAATCGTGAAAATGATTTTTCGAACTTGTCGAATTTCGAGTTTTTGGAAAACTTTTCGAAATCGAACTCTTTGAATTTCAAATTTTTGAAATTCGCTTAAAAATCAAACACTAATTTGCGATTCCGAAGTAAGTATGAACATTTTTTGAATTTATCTATTTTCGATGTTTTTCGAAGTTTTTCGGTAATTCTTCGCTTTTTTTTTTTTTTTGTTTCACGCATAAAGTGACAAAATTTTCTGAAATATGTTGAATATTGAGAAATTTGGAAATTTCTTTTACGTCGGAAATTTTTTTCTCGTCCTATTTATCTTTCTCTTTTTACTTTTTTATGCAACATTCCGAAGTTGCAACTCCGCGTTATACTTACGATCTACAATCTCCAAGTTTTCACTCAAAAGTTTTTTCTTTGAGAAGAAAAAGTTTTGCACTCGATAAGAACGCGAGTTTTCAATTTAGTAGATCGATATTTTTATCGTGTT
>JAPYZK010006027.1:0-10998 GCA_030522785.1 Platygaster equestris
AAAATTTTGAAATTTCCAGAAATTTTTGATATTTCGAATTTTTTTTAAATTTTGAGAATTTTGTAAATTTTCGGAAATTTCAAGAATTTCGAAAATTTTCGGAAAATTTTGGAAATTCAGAGAATTTTGTAAATTTTCAGAAATTTTGAGAATTTTTAAAATTTCCGGAAACTTTTGGAAATTTCGAGAATTTTGGAAATTCTCCGAAATTTTAAGGACATTTCGGAAATTCTTTGAAATTTTGAACATTTTTATAAATTTTAAGAGTTTCGTGAATTTTCGGAAATTTTTAGTTTTCAAATTCTTCAGAATTTTGAAAATTTTCGGAAATTTTTGGAAATTTTTGGTAATTCTGAGAAGTGAAAATTTTTCGGAAATTTTGAAAAATTTGCGAAGTTCATAAAAATTTCTTAAATTGTCGAAATTTTTACACGGTTTGAAAAATTTCCAAAACTGGTGCGGAAATATTTCCAAAAACAGTGCGCAAAATAGCGTTTTGCGCACACTTGCGCACACTTATTCCGCACTGCTATACTATATCAATGAAAGCATGAAAAAGGGCCATCTTTGTGCATGTGTAAAACAAAAATATTAAACTGTCTCCCAAATCCACAATACCGATCATTTTTCATAAATACTAATATTTGAGTGCAATGATATACAGAAACTTTCAATGATTTCTCTAAAATTAGACACGAATCGATGAATTATAATCTTGTTGGAATCATCTGAATTCGTAGAGTATAATAATGCATTCCATTTTCGTATCTGGCCTCTTCGACCCTCTCTCTGGCCGTCTTCTTGATGCCCGAAGATAATAATTTTTTCCCAAATATAAATTTTATTTGACAAAAGAATTCCCGGAAAGATCCCTTCGCTCCACGTGACACGATGTCACCTGAACTGCAGGAAAAGAGGGGAAACAGAAAAAGAATCGTTATCGCAAGTTTCGCCATTAAAGCTCTTCTTGTGTCCACTGTCCTCGATCCTTGAGGATCTCACGTGCGCGCTCTATCACTTGGGAAAGCGCCCAGATGTCACCGACAATGGGAGCCCTAACGAGCCGCTGAAAATTTTCAAGCTCATTATTATTTTCGCGCGCCCAAGTTCCTTATCGCATGATGAATATCGGTCGATCGCAAAATGGAGGTACTCGGGGTTGGAGATGCAAGATTCTGACTGGTTTTTCGTCAATCGATTTTTCGACTTTTGTTCGTCAATATTTTGGGGTCGATTTTTCTCGGACTTCTTCTTATATTCGAGTTGAAAGTGCCGCAGTGCAATCGATGTCAAAAAACGTCGCAATTAAGGCTTCCCCAATGACCCCGGCGAACTTACATGATCACGTATGAAAATATCTCTCGAGTATGTTGATACATCATTCTGGAATATCGTCGGCCCATTCTTTCCAGGCGCTATTGGAAAAGCAATGGGCGACGTGGGGCCGCGTTGGCACGATTGGCGTCCGGGAGAAACGGCCGTGTGTGAGCGATAGCTGCGGATGCGAGCAACTAAAGCCGCGATTTTATGGAGTCTGTAAATTTATCAAGCCAGAATTGCTGGCACTGTTCTCCTTCGACGATACCCGGGTGAATGGGCAGCGCTCGCGCGCGAGGAATAAAGATTTTCTCATTGTTCCCACTTTGGGCTATAAAACAGGAACGCGCTGTTGCTTTGGGAATGATTGCCTTTCGATTTTAAGGGCTCGTCTGAGAGGCTCGAAAAGTAGAGTACTAGGTAATGACCGTCTATTGCGAATCAATTTGTCATCCATTTTCCGACCTTCAGTTCATCCTAAAAATTCAAAAATAGTTGAGAATTTGGAATCATTAATTACCGATTTTTTTTAATACGACAATTTTCAGAATCGTGAAAATCCCAAAAAAGTGCTAAATAATTCGAAAAATATCAAAAAAAATTCGAACATTACGTAAATTTCTTAAATTTTCAAAATCTTAAACTTTTAAAATCCTCTTCAGAATTTATCGAAATAGTCGAAAATCTCGGAATATATTGGAAATGTTCCAACTAAAGTTTTTCGAAATTTTAGAAATTCGTAAAATTTTGAAAATTTCAAGAATTCCGAAAACTGCCTTAATTCTCAAGATTTTCGAAATCAAAATACTGAAAACTTTCGAAATGCTCTAAATTGTTGAAAATGATGAAATGTTACTGATTATCAAGTTTTTCAAAATGTGAAGAATTCGTAAAATTCTCGTAATTTTGAGAATTATGAAAATATTGTGAATTTTCAGAATTTTTGGAACATTTACAAATCTTTGAAATTTACGGAAATTTTAAAATTCTCGAACTTTTCAAAATTGCAATAACTTCGAAAATCCTCAAAATACTTCAAACTTAAAAAATTGTGAAAATTGTTAAAAATCTTGAAATGTTAAAAATATTGCAAATAATTATGTTTCTCGAAATGACAGAAATTCGTAAAATTCTCGTAATTTCAAGAATTATGAAAATATTGTGAATTTACAGAATTCTCAAAACTTTTTTTAAACTTCGAAATTTTCAAAATTGTTGAAATTTTGAATATGTTCTAACTTTTGAAAACTCGTAAAATTCTCGGAATACTCCAAACTCTGGAAATTCCCAAAATTGTTGAAAATCTTGAAATGTTATGAATTATCAAGTTTTTCGAAATGTGAAGAATACGTAAAATTTTCGTCATTTCAAGAATTATGAAAATATTGTGAATTTTTAGAATTTTTGGAACATTTACAAATCTCTGAAATTTACGAAAATTTTAAAATTCCCGAACTTTTCAAAATTCTAATAACTTCCAAAATCCTCAGAATACTTCAAACTTTGAAAATTATCAAAATTGTCAAAAATCTTGAAAAGTAAATTTGGAGAATTCAAAGAATTGCAAATATTTTCGAAAATTTTAGATGTTATAATTTCAAAAAAATTACATTCTCATAAATTTCGGATCATTCGGATTTTTGAAAAACGAATTTTGAAAAACTCGTTTTTTTCCAAAATTTCGAAAAATTACGAAGTTTTGAATATTATTGTAATCTGTGAACATTCGATTAATACAAAAAATCTTCAAAATACAACATTTAGATATGCTAAAATAATTTTTCGAATTTCTCAAAAATTGTCACTATCTTGAAAATTTCGAAAATATCACCCAGAAGCGTGAAGAATGCATACAAAAATTAGGACAGTTTCATGAAATTCGATTAATGTCGCGACAACAGTCGATCAAGCAGTGTCATTATCAAATTTACCGTCCGACACATGTTGTGTTTCGACTTGCATAATTCAACTATTTTTTCACAAAAATTGGCGAAAACGTTCTTAGTTAATAATTTCTGCAACAAATAAATCTTGAAAAACGAGCTAGTTAACGTGTCATCAAGGCAAACTTTTTCAGAATTATCACTTAACTGCCAGGGTATGTATGCAAAGAATAAAAATATGTTAGATAAATAACACGATGAATTGAGTAATTCTGGTTTTCTTCGGAATTAGAAAGAGCTTATCCTATTACGTAACAATTGTTACGTAACAATTCAATAATTGTTACATAATAGTTTTGCATGGTCAGAAAAACTTGCATTTCTCAATTTGGACCCTATATATATATCTGAAAGGTAATAATACCTCTATATTTGAATTAGCGGAATATCCGCTGCTTCAATATTGAGTGAATATGATTTATATAGAAAACAGTTTTCCTTGAAAATAGTGAAATTTCCGATGTCGACATCATTTTCAATGATCTTAACTGTAACTTTTGGATCAGTAGTTCGTACTCTCGAAACTTGAATCAGTAAATAAGTAAATCAATGAATTTGAGCTATTTAGAACGTATTATTTGTGAATTGCAGAACCTTGATAAGAGAGCTGAGAGCTAGGAAACTCGAAAAACTCTACATTATTGGCTAATTTTTGGGAATTCTCCGGACCTCGTACATATTGTTAAAACTTTTATGAAAACCACTAAAATATTTGCCAAGGTTCTCAATTTTTGAAATATTTCCGAGTGTTTCTCAAAAATCAACCATTTGCAGAGCTTTTGTAGGGAGAAACAAGCTTCATGTTTTACGGGTTCACAGTTGTAGAACCAAACAAAAATTCGTTTTCTTCCACATGTTCACGAAAATTGTAGGAGTAGCTAGTGGGAGACTACTGGCTTTGTGCTAAATATGGTTGGCTCAATCGAATTCCGCTCAATCGAGGCACACCTGTCATTATGGATTTGATGTTTTTTCTCTGTCGGGTGAAACGATGGTTGCGTGTATTTTTGGCATTTATCGGTGTACGGGAGGGACGCGGCGAGAAAACCCCACTACACGAGGAACTGCTTGTGGTATTGATTGCAGAGACCAAAGTCTCACTCAGCGCCATCCGCACGCATGTCCGTACCTCGCGATAGTGCACGCGCGCTCCCCTTGTTGGCCCATACTCCCACACACGCCACGGACATATGGCTGGGAAATGGGGTTGAAATAGTATTTCGAAATATAGGACGTACGTGCGTCGCAGCGGAAAATGTGGCACAAATGAATCAACACTTCCCTTTAACGTTGTTTGGCGCGTTCGTTATTTTTCCAAGTAAAAACGCGTCCTTTTTGTGTTGTGCCGTGGGGTGGCCAGAGGGGGTGGGGGTTTTTTTTGTACGATCGCGGAGGTACTTTGTCACACGCGTCGAAAATGATTAATCGCCATCCGGTCGAAAAATATTGACCCCAGTAGGTCCAGCTGGAATTTACATTCGGTGGATAGTTACTCGGGGGAAAAATGAAAGGAGCTGCGAGGATTCGTTTTGGACTTTTTTCGTTGCGCGGGAAAAAATTCGAAAATTTGGTGTATTCTTTCTTTTTAGAAAATCCTGAATAATGATTGCTAGCATGTAATTATTACCGGAATAACTTGAATAAATTGTTTTATTAACATCGCGAGTTGATTTCCCTGGTGATGGGAGTTTTTATAAAAACAGGCTAAATTTTTATGAAACAACGAATTATATATAAAAATTTTATAAAAGTTATATGAAGTTTCCGATTTTTAGAAATTGGGTTTATAAAAACTTTATTACAAAATTTTTTATGAAATCTGTCACATTTTTCGTTCAGTTTATATGAAAAATTTTTTCATACTTTTAAAAGTGTTGAAAAAAATTTGTATGAAAATTTTTTTTATACAAAATGAAAATTTCATAAAACTTTCTTAAAACAACTGTATAAAAAATGCAAATTTTATAAAACTTCTATAAAACCGACTTCATAAAAATTTTTATAAAAACTAGAATCACAGGGTTGTTCCGGAAATAAAATTTCAAGCCGATCGTATCAAAATGTAACAAGCTCATCAAGTTTGATTGAAACAAACAGAAAGTGCATAATTCATTTTAGAATGTTTGATGATCATCAAACGATGTTGAAAAGTTCTCCCTCGACATAATTGATGCACTTAACCGAGCTCGAAATTTGTATTTGTAGAATGTTTAATAGCCCCGCGGAATGAAACGGGGCAACGAAACACTTGAAATCACTTTACCGGAGTTGATAAATTGATTTATTACCAAGTTCCGCGCTTCTCCTGAATACATTTCCTGATAGTTCGCATAAAAATGTTCATCATCCACGAGTATAATTTCGCAGATAATTCACCGTCGCACAGGCAATTTGTCAAATAGCACGAAACGAAAGCTCGCTCGAGAAACCGGGGCGTAAAAGTGATTCTTAATGAAAATCAAACATTTGCTCATTGCTTCAGTATACCTTTGGCGCCAATTACGCAGGCGTTTCGACACAATTCAACCTTTTTGTTTCACCGCTGTTCGAGTAGTCTCGATTTCCCGCTTCACTGCAAACAAATATTCGCTCCAAAAATGTGCTCGTATTCGTTTTTCGTGCTTCGTATGTGCACGCTCTGGCTTATATGACGGATATAGCGTTATGGAAATGGAAATTCGTACAGCAACGCACATACACGAATTTGTAGTCATAACTATGTGCACGTGTGTACTTTAACACTCACGGTGAGAGAGTTGACGCGCAACTGTAATCCATACGCAAACGTAAACTCGTCGGGAACTCCCCTAGTGATTGTAGTTTTTATGAAAGTAGGCAAAATTTTTGTGAAATCAATGAATTATTTAGAAAAATCGTTTTTTTTATAAGGTCGATTTTAGAAAAGTTATATAAAATTATCGACTTTTATAAAGTGGTTTTATAAAGACTTTATAATAAAAAGTTTTTATAAAATTTGTCAAAATTTTCAAAATTTCGTAAAATCAGTGAATTATTCATAAAAATTTGTTTTTTTATAATTTCAATTTTATAATAGTTATATAAAATTTTCGATTTTTATAAAGTGGCTGTATAAAAAATTTATATAATAAATTTTTTTCAATCTGTCGACATTGTCATACAATTCGTCTGTTTTTTTATAAAAACAATTAAAAGCCTCAAAATTTTCTTATAAAACCTTTATTTTTATTAAAACTTCGCCATTTTTATGAAAATTTTCATATTTGTATGAAAAACTTTCCCGGTGTAAGTAATATTTGATACGTTTTTATTACACAAAGGAATAGAAAATCATGTTCGTAACGTTTTTTAACAATTATAAAACGTAGAAACATATGATTTTATAAGATTTGAAAATTCTTAACTAAAATTGAAAACAAGCATCCAAATCAACATAGATTTGATAGACAAGAAAGTTTACTATCGAATATCTGATGCAAAGGTTGCAAGTTCAAATCTTGCTGCCTCCAAAAAATTTTTAAATTCCTTTCGAAATGAAATTTGAACTAGAGCCTCAAAAACTGATGAAAAGTATTTGCAAAATGATCCAAAAAGGTTAGAAAAATTGTTGCATATTTTTATAAAAGTGTTGAAAAAAAATTTTTAGGAAGAAAGTTTTTGTTCATAAAACTTTTAAAAAACCTCTTCATAAAAAATGCAAATTTCATAAAACTTTTATAAAACCGACCTTATAAAAATTTTTATAAAAATTTGTTATAAGTTTTTTGTAAAAACTAGAATCACTATGGTCACACGTGCAATGATTTTTAAGCGATTGTTTCTGAGGACGAGTTTTGTAGGATAAAAGTGAAAATATCATTCCAGAAACAGGAAAAATATTCCATGCATTATTGAGATTTTTTCGGAAATTTAGTAACTATAAAAAAATGTTTAAGTTTGTGAAGAGCAAAGAGTTCTGACATTCAATGCAAGTTCTTCGTTAGTATTAGATAATTCAATTTTTTCTCAAAATTGACCTTACTAGTAAAATTCTGTTGACATTATGATAACTACTAACTTGTTGCAAAAATTGTATCGAATCAGGTCATAGAGAGTGAAATTTTCTTAGCAGAAATCGCTAAGGGAAATCGCTCATAGCAGAACGGTTGATTTAATGGAAAATTTCCATTTTTTAATGATTCCCTAACTCGTTAAACAACTCACATACACATGCCCCGTAATTTAAGAGGAATTTATACCACGAAAACGAAGCAACGAGTATGAATAATCCGTTATAATAATTGTCGCCTATTACAAATAAATGACCCGCGTGCGCGATTATTTTTCACCTGCAGTGATACGGAAGAAAGAAATATGGCGCTCATCGGGTGCGAAAAAAATTGCGAGCGAGATGAACGATCGTTCTGTGACAGTGGTTGCGTCGCCGCGACCCTGACAGTTGATGGATTTCAAAATGAAAAAATTCGGGACACGCGGACGCGGCTCGCGTTACGCTGGCCACAGAATTGTGCGTTTCTTATCTACGTCTGTTGTAAATTGATTATTTCTGAACATATATTATTTTTATCTACTATTGTTCTCAATCACGGTCTTTTTCTCTTCATTAAGAGTCTATCAGATGACATCAAATCATTTTTCGAAGATTGTGAAAAATTTTTCCAACTTAAGTAACTTAATTCGTCATTTTTCGTTGGTTTTTCAAGTCAAATTTGTTGAACTTCGACCATTTGCTCCATTCTGGAACGTAAATGACCAGTTTCCAAAAATTGTGAAAAATCTTGCTTCCTTAATTCGAATTTTTCTCGCCTCTCAAAATACACAGTCACGTTGTATTTTGCCGAGAATTTCCCTCGTCATCGTCGATTATGAATCTTTTTCATTCGAGTCCGCGACTATCTTTCCCAGATTTTCTTTTGCGGAGGGAAAATTCGTTCGCTTACGATTACACGTCCCGGTCGTTTGTCGCGAGATAAACGGTGCCGGGACTACCGTTGCCTAGGTAATCGGGCAAACATTTGGCGGAAAGAAGCGAGATCTCTTTTCGAAAGATAATCAAACTCCGAAGGCGTGACCGTTCGCTCGGTCCAAAGCCAAGGGAACTCTTCTCACCCTTTCGCACCCCGCTCACATACCGCTAACCTCGTCCACTTCCGATGCCTTCCACCCCTTGAATTTCGGCGGATACCACTTGTTGGTAGTGCACACAGAGCAACAGATGCTTCACCGTTTCGGTGTCGCCCCCGTACCACTTTTATCTGTGCTACGCGACGCGTGTTCATTTTTAGAGGTCTCGAACCTTGGATCATCACAGTTTGTCTGCGTGGAGTCATGACTGAATTTCAAAATCATGACGCAATATGATTTATTCAACGCCCGCTAGAAATATGTAATTTCATGGCCCTGCTGAGACTGCTGAGAGTTGGCGAAATAATGGATCACCTGATTGTTGACGTATGGCATGCGAGTGATGAAAAAAATTTTAAATGTTGGAGTTTTTTCGAAAATTTTGAAAATTGTTAGATTTTAGAAACACTCGTGGATCTCAAGTTGTTTTTTGATAAAAAAAATCTAAGTTTTTCGGAAATTCGAAACTTCGTAGTGCTACAACAGATTTGATAATTTTGGATTTTTTTTTGAGAATTCGAATATTTCAGGTTTTTTGACAAGTTTGACATTTAGAGTTTTATTAGAATTTTTAAAATTGTTAGTTTTTGGGAATAATAAAACATTTCGATTTATTTTTATAGTGAAAATTTGATGTTTTTTACAAAAATGGAAAAATGTTTAGTTTTTTGATAAATTTGAGTTTCGAGTTTCTAATTCGAAAATTTTAAGTTCTACAACAGATTTTCGAATTTTTAGTTTTTCTAAAAATTCGGTTTTTCGAAAAACTTTACATTTAGAGTTTTATGAAAAATTTGAAAATTGTCAGATTCTGGAAACAATCGAAAATTTCAATATCTTTTTATTGCAAAAATTTGATGTTTCCCATAAAAATCGAAAAAAAAAAAAATTTTTTTTTTTCTAATTTGAGGATTCAATTTTTTTAAATCTTCGAAAATCTTCAAGTTTTTCGAAAGATTTCAAAACTGTATGTTTTTATTTCAGTTTCCAAATTGTAATTTTTTCAAAACATCCAAAAATTTGGATTTTTTAGAAAATTACAAGAATTCTAAAATTTTTTGGAATTTATTGACTCCGAAATTGTTCTAAAATTCTGAATATTTCGAGTTCCTCGAAAAATTCAAAAAATTTGATCAAAAGATTAGGAAAGTTTAAGATTTCCGAAAAATTGAAAAATTTGAATTCGTTCGAGAAATTTCTCGTCGCTCAAAAAAATCGACGAGAAAACGTCGCCCTCAACTGGCTAGAGTCGCAATTGAGGAAAAAAAAAAAAAAATAAAAAGATTCTACAGCGACTGTTAGAATCTAAAAAATTATCAGAGGAAGTGCGAAAGTTGGTCTAAAACCAAAAGTGTAACAGCTGAGCACAATTTCTTCCTTGGCCAGCCGATGCAGTTGTCGGAAATGAGGGTGAGGGAACGCGCCAAGACGTAGCGGTCAGATGGGTGGCGATATGGAAAAGTTGCGTGCAGGTTCTGGACGCCAAACAGGCGTCTGGAGGAATTTTCCGACTTGGGAGAGCGGGTGGCGATAAGGGACGCGCAGGCGCCATTTCGCGGGGTTCGTCGGCCATCTTGTGCACGGGGCGACGAACCGGCCCTCGTGGTGGGGGCAGAATATAACAGTTCCTGGTATCGAACACCGCTTCAGTACGCAGCCAAGATGGGGTAATTAGCATCTTCAAGGGCTCGCAAGACGCGAGCGTCTTGATCGGCTTTTGCGAATCGCGCCTCTCTCGGTCTCGGGTTTCCCCTGAAAATTGGGAACGCACGTCTCGACGTATGACGAGCGCGATTGTGCATCGGGACCTTCACCTGTTGCACCGTTAATCTCATCGGGAACGATTGTATTTCACCCCGCGACCCTTGCGTGACTTTTTTTCATCCCGTGTTTTTTCAAACTTGAAACTGATTCGATCTGGTTCAGCGAGCGACGTTGGAACGTCGCGAACTGGTAAGGACGACACAAGCTTTCATCATGGCGAGGAGAAAAAATTGATTTCATTTTTGTCATGAATGGGTGAGAAACGTGTTATGGATTCCATGGTTTTGATACGCATTGAATTCTTCAACTTCAAAGAGCCGGAAATTGCGAGAAAAGTTGGGAACCGTCTCAAAGACAGAACGTATTAAGAATGTACCTGTTGCTTTGAGAGAACGAATCTCATCGATCCGTTTCGTTGAGAAGCTGCGCATTGCGCCGGAGAATCACGATATTTACGGGTTTGTGTTCTAAATTCGATGAAAATGTGACTTGTTGCGTTGGTTTTCACGCTTCAAGTTGATTGGGCCATGGTTTTATGAAAAGTAGTTGTCGATTGTGAAAAAAGGAGGTTACTTGTTGAATTGCAGGGGGGGCGTAGGTGATTTTCACTAGAAGTTATTTAGCAAAATAAAGAGTGAAGTTTTAATAGAGAATTCTGGAATTTTCATAAATGCTCAGAATTTTGGTAAGTGTTTTTAAAATCTGTGAAATTTGCAAAGTCCTTTGAACTTCAAAATTCATCGAAATAGTCGAAAATCTCGGAATATATTGAAAATGTTCCAACTAAAGTTTTTCGAAATTTTAGAAATTCGTAAAATTTTGAAAATTTCAAGAATTCCGAAAACTGCCTTAATTCTCAAGATTTTCGAAA
>JAPYZK010006029.1:0-14149 GCA_030522785.1 Platygaster equestris
AATTTTCTGAATTCAAATTGTTCATGAAAATAAATTCAAAAACATCAAAACTACATTAAAAAGAGAAAAAAAGTAAAATTTGGATTTTTGAATTTTCTAATTCTGAATTTTATTTTTGGAATCGATTGAAATTCAAATTTAAAATTGTTTAATCCTCTCAAATATAAAAAAAAATTTTTATACTTTCAAAAAATTGATATCAAAACATGGACGCCAAAATTTCGATAGTGAAATAATAATTCAATGAAATCGGTATATCCAATTGAATAAAATGATGATTTGATGATTAAAATTTAATTTGTGGTAGTTACTACACATTTTCTTCATTAACACCCAACATTCAAAATTAACACATCAAAAATTCGACATTTCCGAAATACGACACTTTTTCTCCATTCTCGACATCAAAATCAAAATCACAATTTTCAAATTTTCATGCAATAACCAGTTGCGTGCTACATAATTATGCAAGCGCACAACCGGTTATTGCACATAACTTCATCATTCCATTTCGACCTAATGAAATTTTTTATTCTCGAACAAATTTCACCATAAAAAAAGAAAGAACCAAAAACGGCAAAAAGAAATCATGCACAGATACAAAAAATTTTCCCGTCAAAAACTCGAAGGAGTAGGAATACTTTGTCCCCCGCAGTCGGCGCCTATGCGGCCCATGATAGAAGAATTTCCAAACTCGTATCCAAAAACGTCAAAACCCGTAAATTCAAAATTCACCCAAAATTCCACAAAACACAGAATTCCCAAAAAATGCCCTCCCCCCACCCCCCCGCCCCCTCCCCTCAAATCATCACAATTGTCAAATAATTACGCAACGAAATTAGAGAGAGAGAGAGAGAGAAAGAGAGAGAGAAATATGGCAGTTAGAAAACCGTTAGAAAGAGACGCGAATGTAAACAAACTTCTCACGTTACATGTAAACTGGCCCTAAGGTAAACAGTCAAAAAACTTCACGTTTGCCTCATTTTATATCGAGAATCATGATTTTTCCCCAAAAGAACGCGGAAATCCCGGTAACAACCTCAGAAAAGCATCAAATGTACATACCTCACATTCCTGGGCGAAAGCGGTGGGGGCGGGGGGGAGGAAGCAGAAGGTCCCGTTATCCGTGCTCTCCGTGCTCATATCCGTGCCCACCGGCCACCGTTATTGTTTCGAATTTGTCGCCCAGTCATTTTTCACTCCCGAATTCACTCGTTTTTCACTCCCGGACTTATGAGGTGTATTTATGTATTAAATGACGCGATTTCCCGGAGTTTGTGCGTTCGTGCGAGCAAGCTCGCATCACGTCGATCGGTTGCCATGTTGGAACTTAGGACTTGCCGATTGGCCGTGTAAAAAAGATGGCGGCGGGCACTGAGTGCGTGGAGCAGACGGGGCAGAACGTTTTGACTTTTGGGGCGGGAAATGTGTCAGTTTTGAATGTTGATGAGGGTTTTTTTTTTATCGTGTTTTTGATCGATTTCAACGGAGTTTTCAACATTTCGGAAAATTCAAAAATTTCAAAAAATATCAAGTTAAAAAAAAAGTTGAACTTGCAAATTTTGGAAATTTCGTGAATTCTCAAAGTCCTCAGAAATCTTAAAACTCAAAAAATTATGGAAATTTCAAGCATCCTCAAAATTTACGAAAACCAAAAAGTTCTCATAATTCAAAAAAATCTATTAATACTTCAAAATTTGTCAAACTCAAAAATTTCATTTTCTGAAAATTCCATCAATTTTGAAAATTCGAGTAATATTTAATATTTCGTCATAATTTCCGAAATTTCGTGAAATTCAAGTGTTCTGAAAATTCGAATAACTTTGCAATTTTTACAGTTCAGCAAATTCTTTCGTTTTTAACATTTCGGAAAATATGTATAGGAATTTCGAAAAATATCAACTTCGAAAAAATGTTAAACTTGCAAATTTTGTGAATTTTAAAAATTCTAAAAGTCTTCAGAATTCTCAAAACTCCTAAAATTATGGAAACTTCGACCATCCTAAAAATTTACGAAAACCAAAAAGTTCTCATAATGTAGAAAAATATACCATTATGTCAAAATGTGGCAAACTCAAAATTTTGGATGTTTCGACAATTCCAGAAAATTTGAATATTTAAGTAATAAAGGCAATTGCATCATAATTTTCAAAATTTCTCGAAACTTTAGTGTTTCGAAATTCTGGTAGCTTTGCAATTTTTATAATTTAGCGAATTTTTTCGTTTTCAAAATTTTGAAAAATTTAGAAATTTCAAAAAATACAAAAATTTCATCAAGTTCAAAACAAAATGTTGGACTTGTAAATTTTGGAAATGTCGAGAATTCCCCAACTCCTCAGAATTCTTAAAACTCCAAAAATTATGAAAATTTCGAGCATTCTACAAATTTACGAAAACCAAAAAGTTCTCATAATTTAAAAAAATTTATTCATACCTCAAAATTCGACGAAGTCAAAATTTTCAACGTCTCGAAATTTCCTGCAATTTCAAAACCAAAAGTAATCTTCAATATTTCGTCATAATTTCCAAAATTTCGATAAATGGAAATATGTGAAAAATTTCGACATTTTTCAGTTAATCGTAAATTCAAAATTTCCATCCATTTTATTCCTTCCCTATCAATTTTCACCAATTTCTATCCATCCTAACTTGATGTAATTATTTCACATACATCTCAAATCAACAAACAATCCAAAGATGAAAAAATGTATTATAAACAATAAAAAATTCCCCCTCCCAACTTCCATGCAAACATCGTGTCAACAGTTTACCCATTCTTGCCATCCTCCCCCCATAAACAACAATCAAAGACTAGGGCAACAACAAAACCAAAAAACCTCCTCTCCAACGCTCAATCATTTCCACACTATTCCTCTCTCTCTCCCCAAATGCGCACTCCCCCGGCAAGAAAAGGACACCTGCGTAACTGCCCATCCCCACGCTCCCGATAAAAAAATCCCGTTCATTCCTTATCACTCCCATTCACGCGCCAAACAAATCATTACTCATTTAAACTTTTCCCCAAACCATCAAACTCCACAATACCATATTAATTCCGCGTTATCACATCAGTTGGCGATAAGGAACGCACGTCAAAAGTAGGTCCCAATTTATATTTTTTATCGTATACAACAGTTTTTACAAATATTTGTCGACTATTGTTATCGCCCACGAAAAATCTCGAGTATACTTCAGTTCGCTTCCACACGTTTTCGATCGGAGTTCGAAGTCATTTTTTACAAGCTCCGAGTGTCATTGGACAATGACTATCACTTACACCGCGAACGTAGCCACCGCGGGTGTTTTTGGCTGTTTTTGGAAATTGCTCGGAAGGTAGGAGAATCAAAATTGTGGGGAATGTGGATTTTGAGCTGGGAAATATACTGATAACTACCAATTTCTGTTGATTATCATTAATCCCCATTATTTTCCATTATCTTCCATGAAATCCTATTTATTCCCATCAATTCCTATGATTCACTCTAGATTCTCGTAACTTACTATCGATTCTTATCAGTTCCCACCTATTTTCATCAATTTCCATGCAATTCTAATTGATGACCATCATTTTCCGTAGACTCCCATCAAATCTTACTCACTCTTGTCGATTCCCATCGATTTGGCAACGAGCAAATTTTTCTCATTGACTCTAATCTATTCCTATCCATTCCCATTGACTCTTGTCACTTTTCTTCGATTCTTATCAATTTCTGTTGATTTCTGTAAATTCTTATCGATAACGATCAATTCTTGTTAATTCCCATAATTTCCATTGAATTTCAACATTTTACATGGACTCCCATCAAATCCTTCTCATTTCTATTGATCAATTACCATTGTTTTTTATCACTTCCCTTAGATTCTAATCAATTTCTGTCGATTTCTTTCGATTCCCATCAATTTGTGTCGATTAGTATCAATTCTCATCGATTCCCATTGATTTCTTCAAATTGCCATCAATTTCCATTTTCTCCCATTATTTTTCATGGACTCTAATCAATTTCCATCTATCCGTTATCATTGATTCTCGTCAATTACCATTGTTTCTAATCACTTCCCTTCGATTCTCATCAACTGGGAAATATATTTGAATGATCAGTTTCGTGGTTAGAAAACGGGATATTTTTTTATTTTAGGTGGCGAGGTTCTGTTTACAAAGCGATATGGACGAATTTCTTGATATTCATCGGTATTTATTACTCGTTGACTTTGCTGTACATTTATGTGCTGGACAAGGATCAGCAGGTGTTGTTCCAAAAAATAGTTACGTATTGCAAGGCGGAGAGTGATCAGATTCCTGTGTCTTTTGTGCTGGGGTTCTACGTGAGTCTTGTGATGACGAGGTAGGAAGAATTGGGAAGATGAGTGTTCATGTTGCTGGTGAAAAATTGCTTTCTGTGGGTCTGAGAATTTCTTAAGGTTTTCAGATCGAAAAATTGGAAAAGGATGAAGTTCGAGTTTTGAGAAGTGTAAAATTTTATTTAGAAAAATAATGTTTCTAGTACTTGATGACTCATCAAAAATAAAATCTCGAGAGATCGATTATTCGGTGTTTTCCCGTGAATCCCCGTTAAGAATTCACCCCCATGAACTCAGACCCCACCCTCCCCCCAATTTTCGAAATTAATCATTTTTCGATTGCATTTAAATTGCAATCAATCGCAGTTGCTCTCTTTCTCACCGAGCGACTTCTCTCGTGAGTACGAAAAGGACAGTTGCGTAACTTCCCATCCCTAATAAAAATCGTTTTTCGTTGATCGTGCGATCAATATTTTCGTTAATTAAACAGAAATGAATAAGTTTTGGGAGTAACGAATTACTCACCTCCCCCCCCCCCGGGAAAAAATCACGTTTTTTCTGTTTTTCCTTTTTATTCGATCAAAAACTTTTCGTCTGTTGAACGACAATCAATTTCGGTCAGGATTCACTTACTTCCACAAAATATGCATTGCACATAGTAGATTTTCAATGAAGAACTATGTAACTATCGAAAAAGGAAAATCATCAAAAATTTTCCCAAGGTGGTGGGCCCAGTACACAACTTTGGCGTGGCCCGATTCAATCGCGACTTTCGTGTCCGCCACGATTCACGGTAACGATGAAAGGGGAAGACTCATGCGGAGAACTATTGTTCGGTGAGTTAGTTCAATAATAGTATATTGTGCGACTAGTGTGAGAAAGAGAAGACTCCTCGATCGTGGAGATTGCATCACACAATATTTTATTCAACAACCGCGAGAAATATGTGATTTCACGGCCCTGCTGAGAGGGGGGGGGGGAATAATGAGTTAACCCCTTTCGTTGCTTTGGTTTTCATCGGGACTGATCATGACTGTATTTGACCCTTTTGTAAACAACAACAAAAACATTGCAACAATACACAGTTTTGTAATTTTGAGGTTAGGGTTAGTTTGACGTTTCGATATAACATATTATGTTGAGTCGCTCGTCCGCCATCTTGTTTCCATTATCCGTGCGTAAACGGTCGCTAAATTGAGCGTGAGTGAGTAAATAGCTATATGTCGTTAAGATGAGCGTCGAAGGAGTTCATCACTCGCATGCCATACGTCAAAAATTTAGTAATCTATTATTTCGTCCACTCTCAGTAGGGCCAAGAAAGTACATATTCCTCGCGGGCGTTGAGTAAAATATGAAGTTCTCTAACATTTTCACAACGAACACGAAAAATCCAGATACGTTTGTTTGTGCCTGGCCATGGTACTCGCGAGCATTTCGCCTCGGGTCAAAAAGCGTTTTCCGAGTCTGGAGCACTTTGTGGACGCGGGACTTCTCCTGGAAAACGAGCGAACGATTATCCATGACATGAACTTGAAGTTTCCGAAGTCGACGAAGTGAGACACTGGGGATTTTTGGATTTTGAATGATTTTTGAGGTTTTTTTATGTGATTGTGGGAGGTACAATGTTGCTGTCTCTTTCTGGACAAATGGGGAGTTTTGTGGGGGGGAAAAGGACAGTTGCGTAACTTATGATTTTGACTGACAAGTTACTTTTTCTTCACTTTTACCTCAAAATTGGTACTTGAAATGTACATTGTCGATTTTGACGAAATGATTGCGACACTCGCCTTCGGCTCGTGCCACAACCTTTCATTTCGTCGAAATCACCAATGCCAGCTTGCACAAAAATGCACTTTTTTTTTAGTTTGAGATTTATTTTGAGGATTTTTTTGGATTTGAGAGGTGGAATGTTAGGTTTTTGAGGTTTTTTGGATTATTGAGAGATTGTGTGATTTGGTAAGTTTTTTTTTTCTGCGTGAGAGAACGAGTTTAATTTTTTCGATATAACTGAATGAGTTCATAATTTGTTTTGTTTTCTGTTGTCTGGAGCCTATTTAAGAGTTTTGGAATCTTGAAATTTTTAGGTTTAGATAGATTTTGGTAAAATTGGAAGTTTCGGAGTATTTGGAAGTTGTGGAACTTTTTTGAAGCTTTAGGAATTTTTGAAGTTATAGGAATATTAATAGTTCTAGAATTTTGGAAAATTTTTGAGATCAGAAGTTTTAGGAGTTTTAGAAATTTTTGAATTTTGAGAATGTTCGAAAATTTCAAAATTTGGCAAAATTTTGATGTTTGAAAGTTGCGAAGCTTTGAAATTGAAGGTTTCGAAATTTTTGGAAACTTCGAAGATTTAAAGGTTTTTTAAGTTTGAAAGCCTAGAATTTTGGAACACTTCAAATTTTCACTTTAAACATCAAGAACACCCAAAAATTCCCTAAATTTCAAAGTTCGAAAAAATTTCCAATTTCAAACGTCCAAAAACTCCGAAATTCTTCTAATCACGCCCAAAATCAACAACTTCCAAAAATGATGTAAATTTCACAGTTCCAAACAATTCCACCTGTCAACGTCCAAAATCTCCGAAATCATTCGAATGTTCGAATTTCAAAGTTTCTCAGAATTCATAAAAATCCATCTCTTCTCGATCATCTGAAAAATCCAAAATTCCCACCTCCAAACGATCCAACCACCGACCATTCCAGATACTGGATGCCCATCGTCTGGGCAGCCAGCATCGTCACGCGAGCTCGCAAAGAGGGAAAAATCTGGAACGACTTCGCAGTCAACACTCTAATCGACGAGCTCAACCAATTCCGCGGTAACTGCGGAAGATTAATAAGTTTCGACACCATCAGCATCCCCCTAGTATACACCCAAGTCGTGACCTTGGCAGTCTACAGCTATTTCCTGGCAACGGTCATGGGAAGCCAATCAGTCATCGAAGAAGAGCCCTCAATCCACCGTTTCTTCCCCTTGTTCACCATGCTGCACTTCTTTTTTTACATGGGCTGGCTCAAAGTAGCGGAAATTCTAATAAATCCGTTTGGCGAGGACGAAGAAGATTTCGAGGTGATGTCGAGAAAGAAGTAGTTTTTTGGATTGGGCCATTTTTCGCGACAACGGCGAGACAAAAGTTGAAAAAATGGCGACTGTGAAGGGGAAGGGGGTTTTTTTATGGGATTATGATTGCGACGTGTTTTTTCAGGTCAACTGGCTCATCGACCGGAATTTACAGGTATTCAGGGTGTATTTATGCTTACCACCGAGTTCCGCAAAAAAACCCCCAAAAAACCATAACAATTTCTGGGTTTCTACAGTGCCTAACCTAACCTGATGTAGTCGTTCTTTGTTACGAACATACATTTTTAGGCGTCGCCCCCGTCCCCGCAACTAGACAGTAGGTTTTCGATCGATTTTCATCAATTCCCAACAATTTCCATCAATTCCTATCGATTACGATCAATTCCTATAGACTCCCATCAATTCCCATCAAACCTCATCGATTATTATAGATTCTTATTAATTTTCGTTCACTCCTATCTCTTGTCATCAATTCTTATTGTTCTCCATGAATTCTCATCCATTCCTCTAACTTCTCATTTATTCCCATCAATTAACACTAATTCCTATTGATTTTCTTCAATTCTCATTAATTACCATAAATTTCTATCAGTTCCCATTATTCCCCATGAACTCCTATCGATTTTCATTAATTTCCATCGATTTCCATCGATTACTATCAATCCCCATCAATTATTATCGACTCCCATAGATTCCTGTCAATTCCCATAGATTCCAATTGATTCCCATAAATTCCCATCAACCCTTATCATTTTATGAAGATTTCCAAGAATTTCTATCAATTTCCATCGATTCCCATTGATCTTCGAAAATTCCCATCGATTTTCGATGATTTTCATCAATTTCTATAAATTAATATCTAGTCTCATCGATTTCAATCTATTCCCATCAATTCCAATAGATTTATATAAATTCGCATCGTTCTCCATCAATTCTCATCGATTCCCATCGATTTCCATCAATCCTCATCAATCACTGTCATTTCCCATCGATACCCATCAACAATTTCCATCGATTTCCATTAATCCTTATATATTCCTATCGATTTCTATTAATTCTCATGAATTTTTATATCAATTTCCATCAATTACTGTCAATTTACATCGATTTACATCAATTACCATCGATTTGCACAAATCCTTATCCATTTGTATTGTTTTTAATAAATTCCTATTGATTATTATAAACTCTCATCAGTTCTCATCGATGATCATCAATTTCCATCTATTTTGATCGATTTCCCATTAAATGTCATCGATTCCCATTCTATCAAATCCCATCAATTCCCATAGATTTCCATCAATTCCAATTGTTTTCGATGAATTCCTATCGTTTCCCGTAAACTCCCATACATTCTCATAAATTATTATCGATTCCCATTATACCCCATCGATTTCTATAGATTCTTATTCCTTTTTATTCATTTCCATTTCTCTGAACTCCCATTGATTCCCATCAATTCCCACCAATTCCTCTAGTCTTCTATCAATTTCCATCGATGTGCAATAATTTTTGATAAAATCCCGTCAATTCCCATTCATTCCCGATAATAACTATACAATTCCCTCTGATTAAACTTTCACTCGAACGTCCAGAGAAGTTCATCAGTCGAAATCAATTGCTGAGACAAAAAAATGTTTTACCAAACAAGAGACCCAGGGGGCGAAGCCCTCTCATGATGTCATAACTTCTATAACCCACAACACCAATACATACTATCCCTGAATTTCGTGTCGACACTCAGGTAAGTTACTTGATAGTCGACGAAATGCATTCGGAGTACCCTGAACTGATCCGGGACCAGTACTGGGACGAAGTATTCCCGACCGAACTCCCTTACACCGCTGAAACAGTGCATTTACGCGAACAACATCCGATGTCCTCGACAGCGAACATTCACTGTCCCAGCACAGACCGGGAGTTGCATCCCTCTTCTACCAAAGTGGACAATTACATCCAGCATTACGATCATTATAAGTTCCATCGCGATGTCGTCGAAGACGCGACTTCTGGGATATATTTCACTGCGGGGAGAAAATCCTCCAGGTGCTGTTTTCGCAGTGATCATAAGAAAAGTTGGTTCAGAAGCTTTGGAGTTGAAGATCAAAGCTGATTAATTGAAATGCGATAGTTCGGTGTTAGTTGAACTTGTGGTCACATTGCAGAAGCGCGAGTAGAGCCAGCAAGTGGGACCAGAACAGCGAGTCCGGGACTCCGACGTTGAACAACGTGACGCAAGCAAGCAGCGTTGCGATCATCCTGAAAAGGTTACTAGGGAAAGAATACAGAACGGATTCCCCTAGGATGGAAGACTCGCCTTCTGTGGCGTCCCTGAGGAGCAGGCATGCAGGTGAATTTGTCGATTGAGGTCCATTTGTTTGGGTGCAGTACGCCGATGGGTCATTTTCCCGGAAGACGGTTTTCTTGATATAGACGGTTCCGGGCAGTTTTTGACAATTTTAGACAGTTCTGATGATATCAGACAGATTTAGACAGTTCTTTAGCGGCAGTCGAACTTAAGGTGCTGTGAGATATTCCACTGCGAGTTGCACGAGATACAATTTTGTCAATTTAGGCTAATTTAGACAGTTTTAGACAGTCTTAGACGGTTTTGGATGGTTTCAGATGGTTTCAGACAGTTCGAGGCAGTTCTTTGGCAACAACCGTTGCTGAGAAACTGTAAGATTTTTCACTACCAGTTCCACTACAAACAGTTTTATTGATTCGGACAGTTCCAGACAATTCAAGACAGTTTTGAACAGTTTCAGATGGTTTCAGACAGTTTAAGGCAGTTTTAGATGTTTTCAGACAGCTTTAGACAGTTCCTTAGCAACAATCGTACTTCAGGAGCTGTGAGATTTTTCACTGCAAGTTGCACGAGAAACAATTCCATCAATTTTGACAATTTTAGACAGTTTCCGACAGTTTTAGACTGTTTTGGATGATTTCAGATGGTTTCAGACAGTATGATAGTTCTTTGGCAACAACCGCTGCTAGGGAACTGTAAGATTTTTCACTGCCAGTTGAACGACAAATAATTTCATTGATTCTAACAGTTCTGAACAACCTAAGACAGTTTCAGATGGTTTCAGACAGTTTTAGGTAGTTTCAGATGATTTTAGACAGCTTTTGACAGTTCCTGAACAACAATCGTACTCAAGAAGCTGTAAGATTTTTCACTGCAAGTTGTACGAGAAACAGTTTCATCAATTTAGACAATTTTAGACAATTTTACACAGTTTTAGACAGTTTTTGAATGTTTTAGACTGTCTTGAATGGCTTCGGGTGGTTTCAGACAGTTCAAGACAGTTCTTTGGCAACAACCGTTGCTGAGGAATTGTGAGACTTTTCACTGCTAGTTCTGCGACAAACAATTTTATTGATTCGGATGGTTCTGGACAAGTTAAGACAGTTTTAGACAGTTTCAGATGGTTTCAGACAGTTTTAGGCAGTTTTAGATGATTTCAGACAGCTCTAGACAGTTCCTTAGCAACAATCGTACTCAAAAAGCTGTGAGACTTCTCACTGCAAGTTGTGCGAGGAACAATTTTATCAATTTAGACAATTTTAGACAGTTTTAGACTGTTTTGGATGATTTCGGATGGTTCCAGACAGTATGAGATAGTTCTTTGGCAACAACCATTGCTAAGGAACTGTAAGATTTCTTACTGCAAGTTCCACGACAAACAATTCTATCAATTCAGACAGTTCTAGACGGTATTAGACCGTTTCAGACAGTTTTAGATGGTTTCAGACTGTTTTGGGCAGTCCTTTAGCAACAAAACTGTAAGATTTTTCACTTCAAACTCCGCGACAAACAATTCTATTCATTCAGACAGTTCTTGACAGTTTCAGACAGTTTAGAATAGTTTCAGACAGTTTCAGATGGTTTTAGACAGTTTCAGACAGTTCTTTAGCAACAACTGTTGCGGAGGAAATGTAAGATTTTTCACTGCAAGCTCTACTGCAGATAATTCTATCAATTCAGACAGTTTTAGACAGTTTCGGACAGTTCTGGATAATTTGAAACAGTTTTAGATAATTTCAGACAGCTTTGGGCAGTTTTGGATGGTTGCAGACGGTTCAAAATGGTTTTTTAACAACAACCGTTGATGAGGAACAGTTTTTTGGCAAAAACCGTTGTTAAGAAAATGTAAAATATTGCACTGAAAGCTCCACGACGAACAATTTTATCAATTCAGACAGTTTTAGACAGTTTTGGACTGTTCTACATGGTCCACGTCTACATGGAACAGAGAAAATCGTCCTTCAGGAAAATGTTCTGTCGGGATGTCGCGTCTGAACCAATAAAACCGTTTTTCGGGAAAATGGTCTTTCAGGAAAAAATCCACCTCTATATTACATTCGGGAAAATGGACAATAACCTCCAATCCTTCCTTATTGTCAGTTTTTCTGTATTTCGGGTAAATGGTCTTTCGGGAAAAAAGTCTCTGTATCACATTCGGGAAAATCAACAATAATCTAAAATTCTCCTGAAAAACCGCTCTCTCTCCCCTATTGATTGATTCATTCCCTAAACCTCCGATCGACTCCAAGGAATGACCAACGAGATCGACGTGATAGAAGAAGTGGACGAAAAGCTCAGCTCCGTGTCCTCCGCGTACTCCAAACAGCACTACCCCAAAGGGAAACGCGGTTCCAGAACTTCCCGAAGTTCCCCCCATTCCCTGAGCGCGCCCATCGAGGTGCCGCAACCTCAAGGTCACGAATTGACCTTGAACGCCAGGGACCTCGACCTCGCCAGCCCGGGCAGCAGTTGCCCGGAAACTCGATTCGGCTCGACCAACAACGCCTACGAGGGTGGTTACGAGGGTGACAGCGAGGACGACAGAATCGAGGGCGGCTCGTTTTTACGCGACGCTTTCGCGCGGCTCAAGATCGACCGCTTGAATCAAAGGAAGGACAGAGTTCTGAGAGAAGTATTCGATTCAAAGTCGAAAAAACCGGTGAATTCGGACGGGGAAGCGATTTTTCCTTGCGACGTCGTCAGTAGGGAAGAGGAGAAAGATGAATAAGGGTTAGGATGTTTATTCAACTCCCGGGAGAAATGTGTAATTTCGTGACCCTGTTGAGAGTGGACGAAATAATGGATTACCTGATTGTTCGTGAACTCTACATTTTCCATAATTCTAACCTCAAAATCAGTACTTCAAACCAATTTTTCGATTAGTCGGGATGATAAACTGTCGCTATCGCTGATTTTGGCGATGACGATTTTTGAACTCGCCTTCGGCTCGTGTGAAAAACCCAGTCATTGCCAAAATTGTCGATTGCTCCCTGGCACGGAATTGAAAAGTTGTTTTATACCTCGTTGAGGTTTTTGAGGGTTTAATGGAGTTTTCCAGCGTTCGTTTATCCATGTGTTACTTTTAAGGTTATGTTTGTACTTGGTCAGTGCGTCGAAACATTTGGAAATAATCAGTATTACGTGCATATTGTGTTCTCAGTACAAATAATCTATTTGTATGCATGTTTTTATGGAAAATTTATTATGTATGATTTATTGACGATTAAAGACATTAAAAATTTCCATATTTGGATTCAAACAAAATATGTAAACTTCGACTTCTAAATTTTGCAATTCCAGAATTCAGAAATCGTGCAAATTTAAACACATCTTATACTCCAGTCAAAAAATCCAGAAATCTTTTTTACATTTACGTAAATCGAGAAATTCGATCAAATTTGAACAAATTTTATATTCCAGTCAGAAAATTTGAACATCTTTTTTTCAATTTACGTAAATCGAGAAATTCGATCAAAAAAGGTAACAATCATTATTCGTATGCAAATTTCGGAACTCGAAAAGTTCTGAATTTTCGTTTACAATAAATTAGAACTTTTCAGTTTAAATCTCAATTTTTTAAATGTCGTTAACTGAAGTTTTCGAATTCTCGAAATTCACGTTCGAAATTTCAAACGATCAAAATACGACTTCGAGAATCGAAAAATTAAAAATTACGAAAGTCAAAAATCATTGAGAGCGCTCAAATTTGAATTCGAACAAAATACGTGTTTTGACTCCTGAATTCTGCAATTTGAATGAGTCGAAATTGCAAAATTAAACAGAACAGAAATTTGAGATACAAAATTTAAAGAACTTCATTTTAATTCACGTAAATTGATAAATTCGATTGAAAGATATGAAAATCATAATTTTTATCTACATTTCGGAATTCGGAAAGTTCGAAATTTTCGTTGATAATAAATTAGAATTTTCCAATTTAAATTATAATTCGTAAATGGCGTTAATTAGAGAGTTTAGGAACTCGAAATTCACATTTGAAAACTGAAACAATTAAAATACGACTTCAAGAATCGAAAAATTAAAAATTACCAATTCTTTATACGTATAAAGTCAAAAATCATTGAAAACACTCGAATTTGGATTCGAACAAAATAAGTGTTTTGACTTCTAAATTCTGCGATTTGAAAACATCGAAATCGCAGAATCAAACAGATCGGAAATTTAAGATACAAAATTTGAACAACATTCATTCATGTGAATTGATAAATTCGATCGAGAATTATGAAAATCATGAGTTCAATCTAAATTTCATCATTCGAAAAGTTCAAAATTGGCGTTTATGATAAATAAGAATTTTCTTGATTTCTACCATTATTTATTAATGTAATCAACTCCGAAAATAATTCGAAGCGCATTTCGAACGAGACGATTCCCAGTCTCGAAACGAACGAAATCCAACAATCAAATTCACCTTCCACCGTGTTTACAAGCAACAATTTC
>JAPYZK010006032.1:0-13680 GCA_030522785.1 Platygaster equestris
ACTTACCGTTTCCCCTCGAACCATTGTTGGCTTCGAGAAGTAAACGGTACGTTTTGTGCAAACAATGGACCCGCGGTACATAGGAACAATAAGTAATCTCCTTTTGTTGCACTTGATTAAAATAGACCACGGCTTTTCCGGTGTTTCTTGCGTAAAGAGTCGTAAAATATCATACGTTGCACAGCAGTGGTTTCAAATAAGATTTGTTGATAAGCGTGTTGCAGAATAAAGGACCCGATTTTCCAGGCATTTCTCGCAGGAATGGGAGATACTATTCCTCTCTCTCTCACACCAAACGACTGCTCTTGTGAGTGAGAAAAGGACAGTTGCGTAATTCTTCGTTATCCACGATCGAATCAGTACTTTTTTGCTCAGGATTTTCAGTTTTTCGAATCATGATTTTTCATTTTTTTTCTTATTTTGATTTTTATAGTATCGATTTGGTTTTCCTTTTTTCCATAAAGTCCATACGATAATGATTACTATATATCATTTACATGATTTTATCATATTTATATAATATTACTCGATCTAATGAAAATTCCACATTCCAAACGGTACAGTGTAAAAATTTCTGATTTTTTCACATCGACAAATTTATACGAATCAGCCGGCATAATTCGTCGTTGATAAATTCGACGCGTGCTAACGAAAAATTCCGCGGCGTTGCAGATACATTACAAAGAGGGAAAGAAAGAAATTGATGGCACGTTTCTTCGTTACACACACCAAAGGTGTGTCTATCGGCCACTTTTTCTTATTTTAAGCGCGTTTTGAATCATTTTAGAAATGTTAATCCATTAATGTTCGAGCTACATAACTTTACACTACCGCGTTTCGAATATTTCTCTCCTTCCTTTCTCTCCTGTCGTCGCTAAACAAATTACCCAACTCCCGAATTTCAGCAATTTCCGCACGAAACTTGCTTATACGAGTTTGGAAATCGAAAATGAAGTATTTAAAAATTGAAAATTTCAAATATTCGAGTTGAAGAATGAGTGGATTCCCATGTACATAAGAGAACTAGAAAATTCAATTACCAGGGTTCGAAAAATTGTGAACGAAAAATTAGAAATAATTGAAGAGAAACGATTTTGATTTTAACAACTTCTTGTGAAAGTGGGTGCAAGAGATAAAAAATGAAAACAAATTTCGTTTTTTGCCGAGCAAATAAAATAAATTGCAAATAAAAAGCAAATAAAAACTCGATGTACTCTCAAAAATAGCGATTTCGAAAATTACGGAAATTCAGTGATCACATTCTCATTCACCTCGCGTGTGTTTAGCAATGAGTAAATATGCACTTGTTGGAAGAAGAATCTATAATTTGACGAGCGGTCGAGGTACTCAATAAGGTGCGCGCAGAAAAAGCATTGGATGAGCGTTATTTGACCTTTCTCATTGGTGTCAATCACTTCAGAGGCATAGATAAGACTCGGAAAATAAATAGAAATTGTAGTGGAAATCGGCGAGTGACTCGTGTTTGCTCAGAAGCCACTTGGCTTCATGTGTGTCCTTTCCATTTTGGTTGTTTGCTCTTCGAACGCTCGATCTCGCCATAATTTTAACATATTTATGCAATTTTCCCTCTTATTAATAATACATAATTTTTTGTATGTTTGATTGAATTCCTAAAGAAAACTGAGCTTTCCACAGTGATTTTGTGTGAAAATAATAATCTTAAACTTAAGTAAAATTATTATTATTATTTTTAATGTACAATGACATTCTACCCTGATACTTGGAAATTTCATCACACATCCATTCCGAATATACAAATCAAAGTCGTTGCGAAACGAGCATTCGATGCATTTCCGAACGACCAAACAACTATCTGATCATTCATTTTTCTAAACAAAGAAGCTAAAAATGAACAAACAATCCTCGTTATCGCTAGACCATTTGAAACTGTCGCAAATCGAGGATAATTGACTCTCTTCAAGCGGCATGCGAAATCTGCTTTACATTATTGCAAAAGTTGCATATAGATTCTTCGGAGATCGTGAATACAATGTGAATCGGTTAAGTTCTCCCATTTGTGTAATATACATATTTTTCTTGCGAAAAAACTCGAGCACGCCAACTGGATGTAGGGAGAGTCAAAGGGGCCTGAAGTCTATGAATTTTTACGGGAAAGCCAGTTTCAGGCACCTTCAAAAACTCGGAAAAATCCCACGAGACTAACATATCTCCGAATGTGGCCAACAAAGTGCTTCTCGCTAAAATGCGTTTAAAAGTGCTAACGAATGAAATTCACCGTCCAGGTGATTATCAGCTCTCACATGAATTCAGGCTAAACGAGTTAGTACATTGTCAAAAACGGTACATGGCCGGAACTTTGAATATTTACTTCGAAGGAAACGTGAAAATTGGAAATCTTCGAATGTATGTCGAGAAAGCTCAACAACCAGAACACATTTTATTAAATTTCCATGAAAATATAATCAAGTGGTTCAAAAACTACTCAATTTTCAAAATGAGCAGTTAAAATTATATAATTTGAATCATTTCATTTGAAGATGTTAAAAACATAAAATTCAAAATTTCGGTGAGGCAATGATTGCCACAATCATACATTTTATAGAAACAATAATGATGTACAAGGACGTAACCAGAAATTTCGTTCGGGTGGGGGGCTAAGGTGATTTTCACTTGAAAATAATTCAACAAATTTAAAAAGTGAAGTTTTATTAGAGAATTATAAGAATTTCCTAAATTCTCAGAATTTTCGTAAGTGTTTTTGAAATCTCTGAAATTTTCAAAATCCTCTAGACTTTGAAATTCATCCAAATAGTCAGAAATCTTGAAATATATTAAAAATGTTCCAATTCAACAACAGTTTTATGAAATTTTAGAAACTTGTAAAATTTTTAGAATTTTAGTAGGTATAAAAATTGCCTCAATTCTCAAGATTTTCGAAACTTTATTGAATCTCCGAAATTTTTAACATTTTTTCAATTCTGAAAATTGTCAAAATACTAAAAAATTTCGAAATTCTCTAAATTGTTGAAAATCTTGAAATGTTACGAATTATCAAGTTTCTCGAAATGTGAAGAATCCGTAAAATTTCCATAATTTTAAGAATTATGAAAATATTGTGAATTTTCAGAATTTTTGGAACATTTACAAAT
The DNA here is from genome assembly GCA_030522785.1 of Platygaster equestris. Lineage (NCBI taxonomy): Eukaryota > Metazoa > Arthropoda > Insecta > Hymenoptera > Platygastridae > Platygaster > Platygaster equestris. The sequence goes on from JAPYZK010006032.1 coordinate 3,132, forward strand.
CTCTGAAATTTACGAAAGTTTTGAAATTCTGGAACTTTTAAAAATTCCAATAACTTCCAAAATCCTCAAAATACTTCAAACTTCAAAAATTCTCAACATTGTCAAAAATCTTGAAATTAATGTTGAAAAAATTCCAAATTATCAAGTTCCTCAAAATGTTAGGAATTCGTAAAATTCTCGTAATTCCAAGGATTATGAAAATATTGTAAATTTCCAGAATTTTTGAAACTTTTTCAGAACTTCGTAATTTTCAAAACTGTTGAAATCTTGAATATTTTCAAACTTCTAAAAACTTGTAAAACTCTCGAAATACTCCAAACTCTGAAAATTCCCAAAATTGTTGAAAATCTTGAAATGCTGAAAGTGTTCAAAATTATCCAATTTCTCGAAAACTTTGACACTTGTGAAAATCAGTATTGTTTTACTATTTTTTTTTTTCATAATGTACTTTTCTGCAATATGCTAGATTTTTCAAATTTTACAGAATTTCGGAGGGGCTTCAGCCCCCTTAGCCCCCTCCCCGGCTACGTGCTTGATGATATATCATTAAATTGTCAGCTTAATAGGGGAGGGGGGAAGATCCGCATCTAGCATCAAAAATGGCTGATTTCACTAGACCAAATGATCTCGAGAGAGATGCCGATCATCAAGATGCAGCAATTGTCGAGTCACGTACCGAGTGTGATTGGCCATTTGTTAATGACTTTTTTTCCCCGGCATTGCACGAAACACATGACATTGTCATTCATTCGATGAATGTCGAATTAACCGGCCATTGTGCATCGAATAATGAAGGCCCGATACTCATTGCTCGTTAAGCGCCTCGATTGTGAACGCTTACCAGCAAATTTCGCCCTCTTTTATCCATGCCATTTCGCAATCCCAGTGAAAACATAAACAAAAGCTGACACTAGAATAACGTTCATCCTCGCCACGTTAATTGATTTACGATCCATTGTGAAATCCCATCCCATTTTTTCCCAATCTTCGTCCTAATTTGGTCCTACGTACGTAATTGGGAAACGGTCTGAAGATCAACTTCGATCTCAATTTTTTGAACTTTTTCGATCCTTTTCCAAATTGTTGTTTATTGATTAGTTCATGAACGAACATAACACCCTTCTGTGAATTTTTTACGACGAGATTTCTCTGCGCGACGAGCTACGGAAAAAAGTTCACTACAGGTCTGGACCGTTCCAGCACTTTTTACAGACATTTCAAAAGCTTCGTTTCATTTTCTTGCGCTCCGGAGAGTCTGCATTTCTGAGCCTATACCCGACCGCCGACTTGTTTACTTTTTTCAATAATTAGTACGATTTTTGGAGAGTTATTCGTTTTTATCGTCAGATGCGTTTTTGTTAAAATTGTTCAAAAGTCCCTTCAGCATCAATAAGGAACTATCCGTTTCATATTCCATATTTAAAGGTTAATTTACAGAAAACAGTATGGTTGCCTCAACCATATACAGGGGGCTCGGTATCTAACAGAATTTTTTGCCCCAAATTTTTCTTCTAGACACAAGTGTCTGTTAGACAGAGGGAACCCTTATAATGAAGCGTGACGTCGAGCTGAACAGACAGTAGAATAATTTTCCCGGATTTTAATCCTTATTTCCATAATTTTGAAAACACAATTTTCAGCAATTTGAAATTTAAATGTAAATTCATACAGACGCAGTATTGGGGATTGTTTTTTCGAAGGCGTTGAATGACGCAGCATTTTTCCGGAGACGAAACTGTGACGATTAACTGCTTTTCTACCTGCCTGACATTTCTGTTGAACCCGAAGAGATTCTGTTCGAGACATGTCTGTTAGATACCGAGCCTCCTGTAAATAGTAACATTTGCGCCAAACATATATGTGGTTTGAACAACCATACATAGTCGTAGTAATCATAAATATGGTTTTACAAACCACATGTATGTTTGGCGAAAATGTTACTATTTGTATGGTTGAGGCAACCATAGTATTTTCTCCGTGCACCCAAGTCTCGACTTTCTCGAATGAAAAACATACATTTTCAGAAGCTTAAAAATCCACGCTAGCATTGCTCAGAATTCATGCTTTTTCAGCTCTTGTTCGCATGCTCTGGAAGCACGTTTTCGCATCCAGTGCATCTTTCAAATAATGACGTTGCGTCGACGTTTCGCCTTTCGCGCGTTACGAAAACGATGTTGTCACCACCGCTGAGGTCCAGAGAGAGCCGATTGCCGCGCTGGATTTTCTCGAACGGGTTCAACTTTTTTGCACTTGGATTTCTCAAAGGCTGGCGGTTGACAAATTTCGTTAAAAAGTAGACGCCACTGTACAATGTTAGTGGTGTACATGTAATCGTTAGCGCTGTGTAATGCGCGTGTCGCGAGAAAAAGGTTTTGCCGCGGCAACCTGTTTATCCTCTCTCGTTACATAAACCCTATCACTCTCCCATTCACGGGCATTCGCGCAATCAAGGCTTCCCGAAGACGAGCGCGGCCTTTGGCGCGAATTTTCGCTCGCTTGTCAATTAGAGCTCGGGAGGAATTTTTTTTTCATCCAGCTATGTTGGGTAAATTTTTCGCCAGGGGCAAGGAGGAGTTTTGAGGGTTGATTTCACGAGTCCCTAATGTGTATTCTGTCAGGATTGAAGGGTACTTTTAAATTCATTTTTGGACTGAAGAAATATTGCTGGCATACAAACAGAAATAGGAGTGAAAAAATCAGTTCAGGAATTCAAATCCCATTTTTGCAGAATTCGAAGCTTGCAATCTGAGTCGTTCGATTTCCCCTTTTTTACAACTACGTGACGAAATCGGAAGAAAATTCCATTCAACCAATAAAGCATTCCCTGCCATTAACGAGCACTTTAATAATTAAAATTTTATGAAACCAGTGTAATTTTTGCACTCGTCACATTCTTGATTCTGCGAAATAGGCAAAAATTAACGTTCCATTAAGGGCCCCGCGATAATTGACGGGGAAAAGCGGAAAAGTCGGGGGCGAAATAAAATCATTAGCGCGCGTTACGTCGCCGCATAAATCTCCCGACAGTCTCGAAACCAACATTTCCCGATGTGAAATATTGAGCGGGTCGGGAGTAATGACGGGGCTTCAGAATTTTTGCAGTTCTGCCCGGAACGCATCAAACGGTAGGGATCCCGTAGTGAAAGTGCCGCTGTCGTCGTGATCGCGATGGATTACGCGGTTATTAAATAGGCCCAAAGAGTAATTAAATATCGTCATGTATACCATCACGACGTGCGATTCAATTTATACAATTCAACCGCGAAAAGTTCGTGACTTATCTGGCAAAATTTTGCCAGAATAAAAAATTCAAACAACATCCTTTTTGACCGTTAAAACCGATCATTATATTTCAAATTTCAATATTTCAGTCAGGGGCGTATCTATAAAACTGTGATTCTGTAAAATACTCAAATTAGGGTTTTTTCGTTGATTGTGCTCGAGAAAAATATTGGGGTCGTAAAAAATGGCAATTCCTCGGAGCACTTTCTCACGATCATATAATCCTACGTTAACGATCGGCGTGCAATATTGTGCGGATTTTATATAGAAAGCCCTTGCGGGATATTGAGGAAACGCGCTTCATTCCAAAGATCTGCACGATAATTAATACATCCTTAAAACGGCCGCTACGCTTCTCGGGGATAGCGCCTCAAAAGGAGCCTTTTTCTTCTTACTCTCGCGTTGCACGCCGTTCACCCTGGATCTTTCAATTTTCTCGATCGCCCGAACGATCTGTAATTTCGAGTGATTCAAGGCGAACGCGATCCGGGCATTACGCGTTTCTTCACCGTTTTCTACGCTTTTCGATTTCCATTTTTTCTCCGCTGCGAGGAAAAAAGTGCTTCAGAGCACGCTCAGATTCCGTACACTGAGAAGGTTTTTCAAACTTTATTTTTACAGTATTTACCAGCAAGGAAATAACACGTTATAGATTTCAATTTTCATCATCAAGTTGACATAATTTTTGCGCAAGTAAGGAAATTCCCCTCAAATTTCAGGGTTGTTTCAACCACTTAACTTAAGGGTTAACCGTCAACTTTTAGGATTTCCCATAAACTTTCAGGTTCAACCCTCAACAATTAGGGTTCAACCTTGAGTGTTAGAAAAAATCCCTAATTTTGAGGATTAACCCTCAAGTTAAGAATTAATCATGAAAAATCAACCTTCGAGTTAAGAGTTAAATCTCAAGTTGAGAGTCAACCCTGAACAAATGGAATCAACCCCAAGTTGAGAGTTGACTCTAAAATAATTCAGGGTTAACCTTAAAAGTTCAGGGGAATTTCCGTAAGGGTATTACCTAAACTTTGACCTCTAGAACTCAAAACTGCCCCCAAAATTGCCTCTAATTGGAGGATTAGCTACTAGAACTTTAGAAATCCACAAAAAACGAAGACACACAAACTGATGAAAAAAGTGAAGAAAAAGGATGACGATATCCCTTCTCTTCTTGAGACTCCACATGGTAATTGCAGACGGGATGGGACCATGGGAGGAGTTGCAAGGCCCAGCAGGTACAAGAGGCCACAGGAGGCAAGGAGCAACAACTCGGTGGTGGTCTAGGTTGGCGGTGGCAGTAGAGGTTTCCGCCGACTTGACTTCAGTCGCGAGAGCGACGGCTCACGAGCACCGTGCTCGAGATAACCGAGCAGGACAAGACCCCGAGGTCCCACGTGCTCGGGCCCATGCCACCGCCGGCGCCTTCGCCGCCCGCAAATTTCTCTTTTTCGCAAAATCTTCGATACCCTCCCCCGAAAATTTTTCTTCCTTCAAAAATTTACGAGTGTCCGAGTGCGACAGAAATGTACTTCGAGTGCGCGAGGATAACGGCACTTTGATTGTACGTCACCCAGTGTATTTTGAATCACGTCCGAGTGGATCAATGAAGATTAGTTATTGATGGGGGTGTATTGAGGAGGATTCATGAACTCGGGGATGATGGGGGAGGCGATCAGGGTGACCTCGAGTGTGCCAGAGGTGGCGGATTTTTTGAAGGAGGCGATGATGTCCCAGAAGTTCGCGGACGTGGCGCTTTGCTGTTCTGGGGGCCAGAGGTTTCTGGCGCATAGGTTGGTGCTTTCGGCGGCGAGTCCTTATTTGCAAGTACGTATTGGGTGGGTGAACGGGACGAAACGTGTTCTGATAGTTTTGGTCACGTTGTTTTTAGAGTTAGGGCCCCAGACAATTTTGCTGAGGGTAGATCGATTGAATTACCCTTAACCCTAGTGATTATAGTTTTTATAAAAACTTATAGAAATTTTTATAAGGTGCGTTTTATGAAAGTTTCATAAAATTTGCATTTTTTATGAAGTGGTTTTATAAAAGTTGTATACAGAAAATTTTTTTTAATAAAAATTTTTTTTCAACATTTTTACTAATATGCAGAAATGTTTACAAACTTTTTTGAATCATTTTATTGATGTACGTATACCATTTTTCATTAGTTTATGAGGCTCTAGCTCAAATTTCATTTCGAAAGGAATTTAAAAATTTTTTGGAGGCAGCGGGATTTGAACTTGCGACCTTTGCATCAGAAATCCGATAGTCAACTTTCTTGTCCATCAAATCTTATTATTTCCAATTTGAGGTGAAGAATTTTAAAATCCTACAAAATCATATGTTTTTACGTTTTATAACTGCCAAAAAACGTTACGAACATGATTTTCTATTCCCTTGTGTAATAAAAACGTATCAAATGTTACTATAAGAGAAATTCCTTATATCAGGAAAGTTTTTTTTATAAAAATATGGAACTTTTCATAAAAATCGCGAAGTTTTTATAAATATTGAGGTGTTACAAGAACATTTGGAGGCTTTTAATTGTGTTTTTTTTTTAACAGATGAATTGTACGAAAATTTTGACAGATTTTATAAAAAATTTTTTTTCAAGTTTTTATAAAACCATTTTATAAAAATCGAAAATTTTATATAACTTTCATAAAATCGAGTTTATAAAAAAACGAATTTTTATAAATAATTCACTGATTACGTGAAAATTTTGCCTCTTTTTATAAAAACTACAATCACTAGGGAACTTGAGAGTTAACCCTCAACATTCAAAGTTGATCATCAACTTTCAGGGTTAACCGACAAGTTGAGTGGTGGAAATAACCCTAAAAGTTGAGGGTTAACCCTCAAGTTGAGGGGAATTTCCGTAAGGGATCATACACGGAGAAAATTCAGAAGTTTTTTGAGAAGGAAAACAGAACGATGTACAAAGAGCACGAGCACCTAAAAATGTATGAAAACTCACGAATGTGTTCAGGGTTTGTTGCAATGAAATCGAAATTCACGAAAGTGCATTGTTATCGATCTGAATTTCGTTCAATTTTTTATATAAACTCGAATAAGTCGTTTAGAAGTTACGAAAAAACCTGGGAGTACATAAAAAACATTATATATATCGTAAATGGGTACGTTTGTGCATACACATTGTCCATTGTTGAATTCCGACATTTTACAAGGGAGAGGTCGAGGGATATTAGACTTGGAAATTGAGTCGAAAGTTCAGTAAGGAAAAAATGTTCACAATAAATACATTGAAATGGCCACAATAATGAAGGCGTACTAAAAGGGTTTCGGAAAATAATTTGCAAGATATCGGAAATACGCAAAGCAGACAAAATTGATGCAATTTCTCGGATTTTCCAATCAATTCATTACATAATGTTTGGTTGTTTAATAGAATTCAATTATCACCAAAAATAAATACTTTCCAAACTGGAGAAATTCTTGCCATAATAAGAAATTTTGTACATAAATTTGATAAATCAAATCCAAAAAATGCACCCCCCACCCCCCCCAAAAAAAAAAAAAAAAGTTAGCGCGGCGAAAAAACGCGCTACATGTATAGAAACCTCGAAAAACCTGCAAAATTTCCAGATCAAGGTTAGCTCGGAGAAATTTCGCGCAAGAAGAGTATAAAAGAACTCGAAATCGCGGATTTCCCACGACGCATAAAAGCCGCGGTATATGCGCGAGATATATGAGAACATGCGTGTTCCATTACGGTAGAATGTGTCGTCATAAACCGAGACGGATGAACGAAAATTATTCAAACAAATGCATAAATTGTTCATTATCCCCTGAGAATAAACTCAAGTTCAGTCGTGGTCGTGAATTAATAGAAATATTACGAAAAAAATGATAATTATACTACGATCATGTGAAACTAACTTGAAGTGTTGATATCACAATTATTATGGAATATATTGTATTCTGTATAATAATATAAAATGATAAAAATATGTTCTATTAGATAAGTAGAGTCAACATCCAATTCGATACATTTGAAACTATCATATCGAAAAGTTTGATTTTTCTTCCATTTATTTTTGATCTTCGGACCTGCGGCAAATAGCAAAGAAAGGCAATTGATCTCGACGTTTTTGCGCTATCAATCGTCGCTGCAATCGTAAAAAATTGATTGATTCGCGTTGAAAAGGAAAAAAAGGAATTGCTCGCCATTTCCTGGCCCAAGGGACGTCCCGAGACTGTTTCATTTCTAACGTACGTTGGAAGCTTTCTAATAATCCTACGATGGAAAAATCAATTTGCGAAGTTGACTTACTCCGGAAGAATGGAATAAAATTTCATGATTTTCTAAGTCATTTTGGAAATTCGTGCAGTTTGAATAAGTTTTGTCATAAGGTTTTTAGATAGAATTGATATTCGAGTTTGTTATCAATTTCAATAATCATACAAGAATTTTGATATTTTTCGAAAATCTGAAAATACAGAATATTCGTACCATTAAGATGATCGATCAAAATTTTGTTGTCTCCAAACAATATTGCTCAAAAAATTCAGAGAACAAATAAAGTAATTATCATAAAATTGGGTCATCAACGGGAAAAACTGATTCTTTGCATTTTTCCGAAGGAAATTGTAATTTTAATTTGTTAGAATATCATCTCAAATTCTTATTTCGGTAACAATCAAAAGGAAATAATCGAGATAATAAATGAAAAATGACAAGAGGAAGAGAAACGAGCCGTAAAACCATTAACGGCTTCGTGGCGCAATTACGCGCGGCGTTTTCTTATTCGAAATTCGCGGAAGAATCGAGGATGAGCGAAAATTCGCGTTTCCGGTGTAATGGAACTCTTTCACGCAAAATTCTCGTGCACAATTCGCGTCTAATTGCCCACGGGAATGACTGTCATGAAGTGATTGCTAACCCGGTTTCAGTTCAAAGTACGAATCGAATGCAAACGCGGGAGCCACATTCCGATGAAGCAGCAATCAAATTTTGGTTGTCGAAAAATGGAAGTTTATGTGTACGAAAATTGGCTTTCAGAATCAAGTTCACTATCGGTTGATGACAAATGATCTTGGGAATGTTGAATGATTCAGCAATCATTGTAGATTGAGAGTGAACTTGAAAAAATGCAGGGTAACTGCAGTTCTTGAGTTCAGAAACAGTTGTTTTTTTTTCGTTAGAGAAATTTTCGGAAGTTTTTGAAAATACTGAAAAATTCTTAAAAAAAAAAAAAAACCTTGAAAATCTTAGCAGCTCACGAAATTCCCATGCCCAAATTCCTAAAAATTCCAAAATACAATTCAAGCCCCGTAAAATATTCTTTCAAACTCGAATTTTCTCACTGCTAGCACGATTGTTCCCTGCACTCCAACTGCCCAACCTCAAAGTCATTACTCTCGCAATTAAGCCCCCTTTAGTTTCACAATGGAACCTGTCAAACCTTTTATCCATCCGTCATTCCATTAATCAATGATCCCACCATTTCGCGCCAAGTCGCATTTCAAGGATTTGCCATAAAAATTCGCCGACACGAAAACGTGCCTCGAGCGCAATAACGAGTAATTGCATTTTGTGGGAAATATGATTCGCGAAAAACGGGTCAAAATAATAACTCGTTTGCCATTCAAGCCGCGTCAAAATGTCGCGAAGAAATACAGCCGCGATCGGACGTTAATTTACTCCGTCGAATGTATATCATTTGGGGTAAAAATCTCGGAGATACCGTTAATTCGGTTTATTGTCTTTCCTAAATGAGGTGGAACGTTCACGAGAGCTCGATATCTATCGCTTCATTCGTTTAATTTCTTATCGATTCGAGCTGGATATTAGAAAATCTCGTCGACTGCGTTTTATGGCATACAGACTGAGTCACATTGTAGCCGAGGAAAATAAATTACGGTTGTTTCGACCGCGAAACTGCGAATCGAGAAAGTTGCGTCATTTGCAGCCGAAATTATTGTTATTACAAAAGAGAGATATTTTGAAATCGTGAGATATTTGTGGTGTTTCGATTTGTTTTTGCGTGGGAGAATATTTTTCTATGATGACATGGTTTTATGTGCTATCGATTTTTTTATGAAATTAGCGCTTTGAATGTTTAACTGTCGGATACGAATTTGAGATTTTTTTGTTTTATTTGTATATCGATTACGTGTTTTTTTTATATTAGGCTGTTTTTTTGGATGTAGTCTTTCACTATTTTTTATTTTCATTCGTAGAAATTACACAGAAATTTAGAAAAATGTTACGCAATTTTCTATTTCGATCAACATTTTTCGAATAATTCCTGTAAAAATGTGGATCAATTTATGAACAATTTCAAAGGTATCCAGATTTCGTGCACTTTTTCCAGGTTTTTTTGGAATTTTTCATAATTGTCGAAAATCTTGAAAAATGTTCAAAAATTCTCGACTCGTTCAAGAATTATCAGATTGTTCAAGAATGTTAATTGTTGATAAAATATTCACGTATAATTTACTAATTCTGCAAATTTAGAAATATATTTATAAATTTCAACCTCTGACCATCATTCGAAAATCTTCAAGATGATCCAAAACTAACTCCATTCCCTCAAATTCGATCCAATTATACCACAAACTTAAAAAATCAATAAAAAAAATTACGATCTTCCAAAACGACCTCGATTTTTTCGAACTAGGGCAATCGGATCGAAGACACAAATCCGGACTCGTGATTCGGCGAAATTTCTCGAAGATAAAATCATGCACGTGAAATTCGACACTAGGCGATATATTAAAAATTTTTTGTCCGCATTTTTTCTTCGCTATTTCGCAACACCGCCCAATTGTTCGCGAAATTATTCAGTCTCGGAATGAATGATTGCGTGTTCAAGTAGCGAGATTTCGCATCCGTTTAGGATAATAATTTATCTGGGGAGATTCGACATTTTCAGGAGCCGAGGGAATTCATATTTTTGATTGATCACGTGGGTGATTCATGAGGTCGTTTATAAAAATTGATTGAGGTTTGTGAGACAAGGGTAATGCAAATTTTGTTGACTGAGACCAATGATGGATTTATAAAATATGGGGGGGAGGGTCAATTCCTCTCTTGAAATTACAAAAATTCATAATATCGACGAAGTTCCATCAGAAATTGATTCTTTCCACAAATTATGAAAATGATTGAACATTTTTACGAAATTACCCATTATTTATGTGAGCTCCTATGTGTTTTAAAAGATTATCCAGATTTTATATATTTTCAAAAAAAATTTGGCCGATGATTTGCAGTTTTTGACTTTGGTTTATCAATTTAGAATTAGGT